>DWAJ01003413.1:0-14866 GCA_018238005.1 Eurema mandarina
AGACCACGATCGTGGTGCATAACAATTAAAAATCAATTGTGTCTGTAATATTCATACTCGAAGCATTAAGTTGTTAGGTAATAATTAAGAGGATTTTATAGTGACGCATATCAATATTAAAAAAATTAATGTTTTATATAAATATATTGACTTGGCCATCGCACATAATAATTTAAATAACACGTATTTTCATGCGATGGCCGAGTCTCAATATATTTATATAAAACATTAATTTGTTGTTGTTTGTCTGTTTGATTCGGAGAAGACGTTAAGAAAAGCTTTCTTAAAATAGACTTTGTTATTTTTCCTATATACATACATATTTTTTTTATTCTTTGATCTCTGGCGAGTCCAAACTTTTCCTTGTCCTCATGGAATTGAAGTTAAAATATTACTAATGTTCTGCTAGCACGTAGGTACATAAATAAATTATTATAAGGGATGAGTGTCTCATCCATTCTTTCCGCCCGCAGGGAGAGCTGAAATGCGCAAGTAATTTGCTTGAGTACATTGTAAGCTCGTTATGGTTTTTCGTTTAATTAAGGAAGATGTTAGTTTAGTTTTTTCCTCGGAAATTCGATATTGTTTCTTTGAAGTTTTATTCTAAGATTTTGTATATGCTTTTTGTAGGCATTGGGACATAACATTCAACGTTTCCGTTTTGATACATTGTATTATCTATGTAGTAAGATCATTTGTTAAAACACGTTTATTTATATACATAAATGTTCTACGGATATGTATTAGAGAATGCCCAATGAAGGAAGGGACGCATAATAAATCAAAACAAATAATTTTAGATAGCGCTTCATATTTATTATTTTCACTTGTATAATATATATGAGGTTTGATGTTACTTCTAAAATTCTATTATTTATAAAAAAAATCGTAATTACTTCATTGTACAGTAAAAAACTTCGTAGACGAAAGTATTTTGTCCACGTAGTATTTAGCTATTTATGGTGCGGGTAAACTTGTATGCGTATAATTTATCGGCGTTGCAAACAATTTTCCGAACACTCTCCCTGGAGGAACGCTTTAAAGTTTCGTGGCTTTTGTCATACGCTGGAGTTCTGCTTTTTAGGTCAACGGACGTTTGGGAGCTGAAACGATGTTCTATCTGCAGTCTGCAGTTCATATTGTTGTTGGTAAAACAGTACACATTGAGAATCGCATATAACCGTTTAATGAATATTTACTTTAACGATTCGGAACTTTAACTGAATTATTAAGTAAATTATACTGTGTATTGTTAATCTTCATAAAACATAATATATTTTCGAAATGCTACTAGTTCCTACCAAAAATGTTGAATAGATAAGCGAGGTCCGTTAGATACAATTATATTAATATAAAAATGGTAAAATTGGTGACAGCTTGAAGTTTTAGAATTTTTTTAGATCTATGATAATATAGTTTTTACTAATCTGTCACTCTTAATTTAACATAGAAATTATCGTTGTTTATGGTACATACGATTTACGAAGATATTAATACCGTTTAATATTTGTTGTGATGAATCTAGTTGCAACAAGTACAATGATTGTATGTTACAATGTTGCCTTATACGTGATATTATGATCAGTAGTGTAATCAACGTTGAGACTGAGTGACGCTTACATATTAATATAAAAGAAAAAAAATTCATATAAATTATTAATTATAACTATGATAATTTAAATAGAAATTAAATAAACATACAATTACTTGGTTGTAAACGTGATACAAAAGTCGTTTTTATTGAAAAGTAAATTATATTGGTCTCTTCTGTATTTTGTTCATTGTGCAATTGTTGTAAACATAATCGAAGTTTTATATGGTTTTAGAAAATGATTGGTGGAAGAAGACTACAGTATTTGGTGGCTGGTGCCGGTAAGTTACTTTTTTAAGACTTATTCTATTAATTATTAAATTTAAATAAGCTTATATCAAGATAGCATTATTTAACACAAACGTGATATTAAAAACTTGAATTCAAGTCAATTACATTAAAGAAAGTGATTAAACGCCATAACTATAAGTACTAAATGTATTTATTATATGTAAATGTGTGTATTAAAACGTAATATATTCTTTGTTTATACAGTGTCATTAGCCACCGCCACATTAGGCATGTCTTCTTTATGGACTACACCAGTGATGCCAAAACTGAGGAACAATGAAACCAATATACATATTAATGATGTGAGTTCCCATACGCTAACTCTTAATAGACAATTCTTGGGTTGCTATGTATGTATGTGTAGGGTCGTTTATAAACTCTACACGTACACGTGAACCGCGGTTTTTCCTATTATGGCCAACGATTTAGTCAGTCAAAATACCACCGCTTGGTCCAAATATTGGAGTGTAACATACAAAGTTTTGGGCTTCCATTAATAAAGACGTATGTACTATAATACATACATTTCAACAATTTTACTATTTATGTTACTATTTATGTTACAACATCGTAAAATTTGAAATTATAATATTTTTTTATTTTAATACAAGTTGAATCTAAAGTTAGGCAAAAATTATGTTTTTTTTTTGTACTTGGCTTAACTGTACTGTTAAAAGATCATTGAGAAGAGTCTTTCGAAGGAATGAAATTAAAGAAAAACAATGCTCTACAACAAAAACGAGGAGAGGGTTCATTTTTAAAAAGAAACCTTTTGTGAATCGTATTTTACCTACCCATATAGACTTTTACTAATTAAATTATTAAAAATATTGCCCACAAGGACATGACAATTTGTCTTACTACACCTTTATAGTATGTTTATATTACTACTTTTAGAGTCAGCGAATTCAATTTAATTTGAAACTATAAACAATATCAGATTACTTTGTAGTACGAGAGAATTATTATCACTTCCGTTATATTTGTTTCACAGATAAAAATAGTTGAATAATAAATGTCATACTTTACTACATCAGAATATTAATTTAAATTACACGATATTATGCAAGATATTTATTTTTAAGTTCATTTTTGTAATGTGTAATATTATATATCGGCACCAAGGCGTTCACACGGTGCTACGCGATGCGATAAAACACAATTATGATTCGTATTAATATTAACCCTTAAGGACACTTGGTGCCGAGAATTTCACAAGTGCTATAGGACACGATAAAGAACACTTGTAATTTGTAAAAATATTGTATATCAGCGCCGGGGCATCGCCGGGTTGCTACGGGTCGCCATAAAACGCACTTATAATTAGTTCAATATAGTTTTATACTATATTATTTCATACTACTTTCTGAATAAATATGGCATTCCGTTACCAAGCTCGGTACTTGCGTTCGGATCGTTGAATAGTACGTACCGCTTGCGATAAAAGAAATAGTTAAGGCAGAACTTAGTTTCATTCAACAGCTATGAAGTTAGCGACGTCAGCAATGCAGACGTCATTCTTTCTATAAACAACACTCCGTCGTTATATATAGTATGGTTATTGGTTAAGTATGATGGTAGTTAATTCATATTTAGAAAAAATATTGCAAGATTCATTTTCGCTTCATAGCAACGACACTTCGAAATGGAGGGATTTAAATTTATAAATCGAGTAAAAATGTTGTAATCTGATACCAATTTTGGCGTTGATAGGGACTAAAGACAGTTTTATTTTTTTAGAACCAAATATCTTGGATGCTCAGCCTCTCTCCCGTGGGGTTTATGTTCGGGAGTCTAGTCACGAGGTTCTTGTGTGATCAATTCGGCAGACGCACTACTCTTCTGTTTAGTGCTTTACCGATTACTACTGGGACTGTAAGTTTATCTGTGTTAAACAATTATCTCTTATATATAGTAAGCAGTTGTTTCGGTCGGTTAATTGATTTTTAGCGTACAGCTTGCGTCGTCATGGCAATACCGGGATGAGATGAATTCTGTGTACTCACAGAATTCATCTCATCCCGGTATCAGAATCTAATTTTCCTGTATTCCAAATTTTAGCACCCCACATTAAATGTTTATTGTTTAATGCGTTATAATAAAAACATGTGGGACTATTTCTAATAAGTTAAAAAAATCATTATACGTCTCAGTTCCTTACGATAACTATGTGACTGGTAAATTACGTTTCAGATTCTAGCAGCGACTGCGAATAGAGCATGGATGCTTTTTATTATGAAATTTCTGTGGGGGTTCGGAACTGGAATGATATCAACTGTATGTAAGCAAAATAAGCCATTCCGTCTATATTATCTTTAGTGTGTTCAAAAGTGTTAAAGTGTTGCTCTCACGTCATATCATTTAATATTGGGTCTCTAGCATTTAGTGTAAGCAACATCGTAACATTCACGGAATGCACTTTTAGAATTTTTATCAGTAGTGTTAAAACTTTAAATTACACTATTGATATAGTATTGTTAGTATAATAAATATAAGCCACTTTAAGACTTGACTCTATAAGGTCACATCCGATTTGTTCTCGGTCCATTCTCATTCTGTCAAAAAATATTGAATAAAAAACAATCATTATATCCGTAAAGTCAATATTCGGGCAAGATTCAAATATTCGGATTAATATTTTATCAGATCGACATATCAAGATATCTTAACATATGGGGACTTACCGTAATAAAATTAAATTAACCCTTATTTTAATGTACAATTAGGTCGTAACGATATACATAGCAGAGATAGCTGACAAGGATATTCGCGGTCAATTATCGGTTGGCACCCGATTCATGTTCAACTTCGGCGGGCTGCTAATGATGTGTGTCGGGCCCTTTGCGAGCTACGAGGTGATCAATTATTCACTACTGGTGATGCCAATCCTATACTTTACGGCTTGTTTGTGGATTCCCGAATCGCCGTATTACTATTTAAAGGGAGGCAAAGGGGATCGTGCTAGGAAGGAATTGTTGAGGTTACGAGGCACAGAAGATGTAAGTACCTATACGTTTCAGTAACAAGTAATCATGAATTTATTTATTTATAACACCTTGTTATATTTTATACAAACTCTTTGGAACAAAGACTTGAATAGCAAGTATTAGGTAACTTTTTCCTAATCGAGTAATAAAATTAATATTTAGCGATATCTACTAATACTACTATATTACTATTATTAGGTACTATATATAATAAATGCGAAAGTAACTCTGTCTGTCTGTCTGCTTATCTTTCCATCACGCTAAAACTACTGAACCGATTAGAACAAAATTTGTTACACAGATGGTCTAGACTCTAGAGCCTGAGATAAAACATAGGCTACTTTTTAAGTGGAAAAAAGGGTTACAAGGGGGGAAGGGGGGGTCAAAGTTTATATGATAGGCCACGCGGACGGAGTCGGGGGCAACAGCTAGTATTACTATATATTACCAAGTACCAAACTTGTCGTTTCTAATGTGTTGAATCACCGTTTTTGACCAATGGTTCTTATTTATTTATAAGTCATATTAAATGAAGAAGGTCAATTTATGATACCATGATCGACTTTATTTAAAATTTTAGGGGCTTGAAGCAGAGTTGGAGCGTATGACGTCACACGTGGAGAAAGAGATGCAAAATTCAAGTTCTACTATAGAGTTGTTTAGAGGAAGACAGTACAGAAAAGCGATCGTTATTGTTGTTGGTACGCATTTGAAAGAATATTTTTCTAGACTCATTCACACACTAGTTAACAATGGCTTTAGGTATAATTAGAAATGTAACTTTCTAATGAGTATGCATTTATTGCATCTATCAAGTCTAATAATACACTAAGAAATTACACACTAAAAAATGAGCTGAACTAATGCAAATGTGTAAATAAGTGCAAATGGCTTGATCCTTACGCAGACTTTTGTCAAAGTTATTGCATGTTTTAAGTTTTGCGGCGAATTGTTTCAAATACTTTGCTTTATTTTTAATTTTGTAGCTTTATTAAGATAAATAAAAAATAAATAACTGCATTGCAATACTATAGGACACTTACCATATCTGAAAAAGTAATTAATAGTATAGTAATAATATGGAAAAATTTAAAAACCATTATATTTATAGTTCTAAATAAAGTAAGTCCTTTACGCCATCTATAATACTCCAAAATTTCCTAATTAATATTATTAGTGATCTGCTTGATATCAACAATTTTTAAGATATTCCAAACAGTTTTATTTACAATGGTAATCAACTTCTAGGGCTTAAATTAACTCAGATAATGACAGGGACGCAGACGGTACAACAGTACCTAAGTGTTATAATGGAGGAAAGTAAGACGAAGATGGAGTTGCCAGTAATGATGATAATATTTGGAGCGATGAAATTTGTCGTCGGTAAGAACATCTCAATCTTATTCAATACTAAGACTGTATAATTCCCAGCGGAATTTTTAATTTTTACATTTTAAAGTGACTTCAAAAATAGAAAAATTTGTCAAATTTGTCATGACTTATATTTTTCTACAGGTATAATGTCCTCATTCCTTGCGGACAGAGTTGGGCGTCGTCCTCTTCTAATATACTCCTTTTTCGGTACAAGCCTTTCTCTAGCCATTGTTGGCTTATACTTCTTCCTTCTCCAAGTAGTGTCAGTCAATCACGAATCTCTACGACCATACGGCTTTGTGACTTTCGCGGGCATTCTACTTTCCACTGTTCTATCCTCAATCGGTTTCAATCCTATTATAGGAGTTGTTCAAGGCGAAGTCTTTCCTATGAACGTTAAAGCTGTTGCGATCACCGCATTGAATATATACGGTGGGATACTAGGATTTCTAGTTACGAAATTGTTCCAAAAGGTAAAAGACGTCGCCGGGTTGTGCGGTGTGTTCTGGTTGTATGCTTCTATTGCTTTACTTGGATCCATTTTCGCGTTCTTTGTTGTACCTGAAACTAAGGGTAAAAGCTTGCGAGAAATTCAGGTTATACTTCAAGGTGAGATGTACGACGCGAGTGAGGAAGAAATGAAGGCTTTAAATGACAAAGGCATCGAAAGAGATGATAATACGGATGTTGTAGGCGATGTAGAAAATACAAATAAATGTGAGCCAAAGTGAGGTTTAAATGCTTGACACAATAAAACAAATAAACATAATATTTTGTGCTTATATACAAGATTCGTATTTTAAGGTTGTTAAATATAAATGATACCGAGGCTATGAATCATTTTATAAATATGAGCTATGTTGATTTATTTGTCAATGTTTCTATGTCTTGTTCGAATTTTTATATGTTCAGTATTATAAATAAGGTTAGGTAAGGTAACAAGATATTATCGTAACACGTGATAGATTTATATAATAAAGAATACGACAGCTTAAAAATGAAAAATCGTTACTTATATAATATTGTAACTTCTTTACCCACATAGGTGTCACAAATTCGAATATCAAAGATATACGATAATATGTATACGATTCCCTGTGAACGTATCCCCTATAAAGCGCTACCCGCGCTGTTTAAATACCAGGAAAAAAATATTTTCTTATTGTTATTAATTGTTAATGTATACCAAATATCGGCCAAATCTATAAACTATTTTTGCGTTAAAGAGTACCTGAAATATCCTACATCCTTTGAATTCGATTCAAGAATACTATCGTTTAAAATATTCACTCTACAAATACAACTGTGGCGATTACTGTTAATCATAGAAGAGTTTCATTATAACCGGAGAAAGGACAACGATTTGTTTTATTTTAACTTTAATATATTATTTAACTACAAATAAAACAAACAGATCAAATCTGCAATTCTTCAATATTAATTATGTAAAATTAAATCTCGTAATAAAGAAATAAGACTGATATTTGATTTAGCATATTTAATTGAACTCATGTGAAACCTATCTCACAGCATTTTTAAGATTGTGTATGTTGTAGGTACCGAATAATATTGTTTATTTTAGTAAGAGCTTTATATTACAAACAATTAAGTACAATGGTCTCATTTAATTAAATGATATATATGTTCCAATAGTCATACGTCAATTAAATTGTATGTTTCAAATCGAGCTTACTTCGATACATTTGCACTGGCAACTCTCAAACCACGTAAAGTTAGAGGAACTTTCTATTTGCGTTTGAGTCTTCAAGCATTATATAACTATAGTATGATTATAAGTTTTTGTATGTTGTATGAAGCAGGCGATAATAATATTCGCGGAAGGGCTTTCGAATGTGCCCGTGATTCCTAACTATAGCGGTAATAAAAAAAATTCGTCCTTTCCCAAAAGTCATAGGCTATATATATATGAGGATTTTCTCACTATGAAAAAGGTGATAATGACATAATGTACACTTAAAGGTATACTTAATATTACGGTCTATAATCATGTATTAAAAAGTCGTACTTTTATAATAAATCATGTTTTGTAATTTTTCTATTGATATTGTTACTGTGTTGACAAAATTATGTGACACAATAAATAATTTTTATACCAACACAATACAATTTTGTTTCATTTATACATACTTTTTATTCTGAAAAATATACTTTATCATAAAAATATTATAAATTTTGAGTAATTTTAAATGTGACGCCATTTTCTTACGCCTTTATTTTTATTTTATTGTGGTAAGTTAATTGTTCTTAGTGTTATTAATGAGCAAACTTGGTATTTAACAAACAAATTGAATAACAATAAGTTATTTTTAAATCGAAGTATTCATTAAGGGATTCTAAATTAAATAAATTCAGGTAGAAAACGTTAAAAGTGGCATTTATACCTACTTGTAGGTATTTCTACATTTTGTCGCAATATATGTTTTTCTTATATATCCTCAGCAGAAGTGAGTGTGATTCTTACAACTAAAACCATAATTTATAATTTTAACCGACATCTGGTAGTTCTTATATTTTGTTTTAGCTTTTTAATCTCTTTACAAATAAGTCAACGTCTAAATAAAATCAAACAAAAAAGCCGTTGGAAAAATTAATATCGAACAAAATTGTAATACAAAACATTCAGATGTTTTTCATTAGTAAACGGAAATAACCTTTTTCGATTACAACATCGCTGTCCGCATTGTACCTGAGTAATTGCGGATCCATTGTGATTTAAAAAACCTTAAAAGATCCTTTTTGCAACTGTTTAGATGCCAAGATAACGCCTGGGGAAATAATAAGACGACGATAAATGAGGTTATAAAGCCCCTATTATAAAGATCGTCAAGGCGACGGAATAATTAGAAGGTAAAATAAGATGTTTATTTTTAAGCTAATTTACTGTGACGTCATAATTAAGCTATTCCCTGTGGTTTAATGTTGTCACGTTCTAGTTTTCATTCATAAAAGTATATTGGATTAAGAAGGACAAGGTTTATAATATAGGTAGTGAAAGAGAAAACCGATTTCTTTTTACGAATGAAGTATATGAATGAAAAACTAGTTTAATCACTGTCAGAACTTATTATATGGCACATAATAAAAAAAAATGTTTGAATTGGAAATTTGAATTACATTTAATATTATTGTAATGTATATATTAAGTGTATCTATTCAATTTAGTATGGAGTTTACAACTAAACTTGATGGTTTAATCATAAAATATACATAGTTAGTAATTTACTTTAGATTATTGCTAATTGCTGCTGAATTACTAACACGTTAATACTAGTTCCATAATTGGCTAGACCAATTATATTACATCGATGGATAATTAATAATTGTGGTAGCTGTCAGCGACGTGTGAATTGATGGATAGTCATTTAACTTGTTTGACAAATAATAATAATATCACAGTTCACGGTATACAAAATGACCGAAGCTTGAAATGACAGAATACCAGAATCTACCAATAGAACAAGATTCACTGCGTTCCGATACGCGTGTTTCTGTGAGATGTTTTTCTATGACCCTAACTCATGTGATGCTTTATTATGAAGCATCATTTAAATTACGTAGAAAGTGAGGTTCTGACATAGGTTTATAAAAGTCTACAGCAATTTAATTAATAATGTATTATGTATTTTAGTTGACTATGAGATCAATCTGTGTCTGCAAAAGTTTATTGTTAAAATTAAAAATGAGACTTCAGAAAAATAAACAATATTTAAATATTAACGTATGTTTTCCAAACTATCAAGTTTAAGTTCAAGAGGACTTTGTTTCTTCTAAATATCTAATATATTCTGTAAGCATGAAGAGAGCGGTGTATTCGTGTCAGTACAAAGTTTAATTGTTTATGGTGTAAATTACAAAGTTGTGGTGTTTGTGATCAATCTCAAAGTCCAACAACCCAGCAAACTTGATTGGAAATTTCTGTTTAGTAACGGGTGCGTGCGGTGACATTTACATAATGAGATAAATAGAAAATTTGTAATGCGTAGCCTTTATACATTCAAACATTTATCATTCACTTTAATACTTTTTTATAGTCCTATTTTATTCACCGTTCACCGTACTAGAGACCCTGTATCGGCCGTATGATAGAAAGAAAGGCTCATTTGCAAATAGTTAGACGATCTAACTAAAGCTACTGGATTAAAGCCAAGAGTAACCTTTTGTTCTGGAAATTTTTGGGATTGGCGTTTTTCCATCAGCCGTTTACATTCTTGTTGGTATAACATTTATATTTGGTGGTTGGTATAACCTATTAAAACATTTATTTAGTTATTATTTTGTAATCATCTACAGCTGGAGCTTAATGACCCACTGGCCAATGGTTCTAGTCGAGGATCCCCCCTTTAGTTTAGGAGAAACTTATAAAATTGCTTTCTTCACTTTTTATGATTTATTCATCGATATAAAGTAAACAGGAGTCTTTCGCAATAAAATAAGTTTTTTGTTATTTAACATTGCCTTTATATAATGCTTTGTAATAACAACTATTTAATATTCTTCTTAATAAAAAGGTTAATCCAGCCTTGACTTAGTTCTGCCAGCACATTTTTCATTGTTTCTGTAATGAGCAGGGATATACAATATCTGTAAAGTATTCATAACATCCTCTTCTCAACTGAACTCAAGCTTTTCAGTTATTTATATTTTCATTAAATAAACGTTCTAGTTTCGCGGCTAGATGTAAAACGGTAAGCGATGTTATTTCAAATTTAACGTAATCCATCTGACGAAATATTTTATGGAGAATCTCGGTGATGCGCGTATTAAACGCTTAAGTGAGACGAAATTATGAAAATATACATTTCAAAACTACTTGCAACTTAGGTGTTATGTTTTGCTTAAATGTGGATAAAAGGCTTTTTTATTGTAAATACGCTAACTTTTAACTTTGTATGGAGTTTGAGATTATTTATGGTATAACCAGCCGCGCAGTGTTGCGCGTCATTTTTATTCCCGGGGCAACACCGTTATAAAATCTACTCGTATATCCTATGTGTCTATTCAATAAAGTATAATCAACTTCAGCCAAAACGTTTAAATAGTACAAAAAACATCCATCCATCCATATAATTTTTCGCTTTTAAAATATTTAATTACGTCAATTTGGAAAAGGTGAATTGTAAGCATAATAATTTAGTTATAACTGTATGTTATGTGGGACGAAGACCGTGCCAGACAGTCCAGATAAGAATAATGTAACTAATAAAAACTCAAGACAATAGGTATTAAAAAAAAAATAAAGCTATGACTTTATTCTCTTTTGGGAATTAAGTCTTTTATTAAAAAATATTTTATTAAGTAATAGCACCACACTGCATTCTACATAGTTATTGAATGATTACCAAGTAGCTGAGGAAGGCAAAAAGGTATCAGATTGCTCTTTAAATAGTGAAAATCACATTAGGGATGGAAAAAAGCTTGTATACTTCACCCTAAAAAAATCAAGTTCAACACAAACAAATAGATTTCGAATTAGAAGACTTAAATAATACTTCAAAGAACATTATTTATTTTAATTAAATAATTAATCAGCTAAGTGGACCTTCACGATCTCACCCAGTATTATTCGATGTAACTTGCTTATTTTACGATATTTATTACTGACTTGAAATATTCTCTTTACTGTGCTTAAAGTTAGAAGGAAGTTAGGACATAATTCCTCCAAGTTCAGATTTATTGTAACAGTCGCAATGTACCTGCTTCTTGTATCCTTTAACTCAGCCTATTTAAGATGAGGTTTCAGAACGTTTTGCTACAATACTATTCTACATTATTTAGGGTCATGGATTTGGGCTTAGCTTAGTTTTAATAAGTTGATTGCGTGAGACCTATTATTCCTTTAACCATGTATGATTTGCGTTTAACAAACTTACCAAAATTTTCTTGTAAATTATAAAATTAAGAATATATGGTCTCTCCGTATGACATCTATCTGATCGGCTATCAAATAAATCTTTGTTAGAGCATCATTGAATGCATAGATAAATTGTGAAAATATTAAAATTTCTCTTAAAATATTTTCCAGTCTGTATTTTCCCTACGAAAAATACGTTATCATTTCGTGAATTATTGCTGTACAAAATGACGTAGAACTAAAGATATTAAGGTACACACGTTGTCTGTATTTACGTAAAGCTTCCATCAAACATAGTACTAAGATATAAAACTTTAAATTTATACCTTTAAGCATATTTATAGAACATTAAATATAATGAACCCCAAACTTGCCTTTTTTCTCTTATTTTAGGGAATAAAAGGAGTAAATGTAAATGATATTAATGTCTAATACAATTTAAAAAAGACTTGAAGAAGCGCTTAACAGAAAAAGCCGACATAATCACAATCGGCACAATCGTCAAAATAATTGATTTATTTAAGATCAATAAACTATTAAAAATACAATAAATAAGTATACAATTTCAGTTTCATAAATTATCAAATTAAATTTTCCCTGCTATAAAGAATTGCTGTTAACTAGCCTTCTGTTAGATAGTGCCTTTCTGCTGTCTGCGCGGATTCATATAATGTATCATGTGTAATTTATCAATTCAATTCTATCGCAAGCCAATGCTATAAATATATGTATAAGCCTTCAATTCCATTCAATCCCGTTTGCGAGTCTACTTAGATAACTTTCAAATTGTGTTTACTTTTGTTTAAACTGGTTTACTTAGAATTGGAATTTGTATTTAACTAATGTTAAGAAATGTTGGTATTTACCCTCTGTTCTATCATGAGAAAGAATGTAATATTATAAATTTTTACCTAGTTGAAACTTAGTATATATAGTAAATGTAGGATAGAACATGCAATTAAAAAATACAAAGTTTTAATCGGACTGTTACAAAATGTAGTTTTTACATATATCATAATTCTAACTTTTACGATATACGACCCAGAAAAGATTTAAGCTATTGACAAATCTTCCGCATAAGCCATACAGAAACTAAGAACATTGCGAACGTGTACAAAATAAAGAAAACGATTTGTCTATGTCTTCAGACGGAACTTTTTGCGGGGATTTACCGAGGCGGGCGTTAGCGGCTTATGAATAAGCTTTACAACTAGCGAATGTATTCCTGCTAATATACTTTTTTTACTTTCATATCAACAAGTTAATATTACGGATTTTACTTACGTGACCAATAACTAAATGTTATCTGTGGTTGTTGGAGTTTATTTGTGAAGTTATGGTCCATTATTTCGTTATTGGGATGTCATATGTTCCATAACAACTTTGTTGAACTTTTAGAAGATAGTTGGTCACTGTAGTTATGTTGATAAATACGTCAAGTGTACTAGGTAAATTAGTTATAACGGATGAAAGAATCTGGGTTATTCGGGCGCCGTCTTAGCACGCTTCAATAAAGCTAAAGAACGCCTTGTGCTGTTCATTCATATTAATTAATTACTGCAGATTGAGTATAATGAATTTTAAGACGTAATTTTTTTCATATACAGTGGTGGACGGCTAATTAGAAACAATACCGACGGTCCTCGACATAATGTAAATTTCTTTACCGCAGTCGTTAATATTATGAAATTAAACAATGAATCGCACATCAATATGTTGAGAGGTTTATCATGTTTTAGAAAAATAGGTAGGATGGGTATCTACAGCGTGAACGAAGTCGCGTTGCGTCGGGTCATCGAGGGGTCAAAGTTTATATGAAAGTCCACGCGGACGGAGTCGTGGGCAACAGCTAGTATCGACATTTATATTACGTAATAATGACATAATAATGATAATATTTGTGTTACAATCTTCCCACTTCCTATCTACGCGTACACTTCAGAGTATTATTGCGACGTATACTCCCTTTAATTGAACTGAAATCAAAGCCTTGGAATAATTAATCACAGCAGGAAATTTAATTTCAATCATATTGTGATCGGTTAATTACACTCACATACCTGTTATTGTATGGCGCTGAGACCTTAATATGGCTCCACAACATGACAATGAAATAACAAACATGTGTTTTTGGTAACCAAGTACATAATGCTTATTAACTGACTGTTTTATAGATAAAATGTCAGCTGTTAGTGTTAACAATAGGGTAAGTGCTGATAGATTATAATTTGACACATTCACACCGATAGGTTATATAAACCAAAGACTTATTTTAAGTTACGTTAGGAAGATGCGTCCACGAATATGAATTTATACTGTGGTGGCATGTAATATGAGAAAGTTCTCCGTTCGTCTGTTCGCGACAAACTCAAAAAGTTCACTATAAGAAAAAGAGTAATTGTTTATAAGTATAAAGGTATATAAACGCATTGCAAAGCCAGGATAGCCGGTCGAGGAAAAAGTTTTCGCATTTTATATAAAAATTCAAAGATTTTTTTTACAAATAAGCTTTATAGATTTGACTGAAGTATGCAGGCGCCATTTTGTTAGATAACTTTTTGTCATCGTGATCCCATTACTATAAAAATATTGGGACTTGTAATCAAAAAACTGCTACAAGTGGTTTTGGTAGTCCTTTTGTTATGTTATTTTGTGTAGGAACCCAGCATCTTGCAATGGCGCCAATCTTGTGGTCAATTCCCAGTTCTCCAGCTACATCTTAATTACTGATATGCCAATCTTGCTCCACTT
>DWAJ01003414.1:0-14866 GCA_018238005.1 Eurema mandarina
GGCGGCCTTATATATGGGCCTCATGTTTTGTGGAGGTACTTAACCGGGTACAAGGTATCCCCCTGTATATTAATCTGCCGCGCTTTAGTAAATCCCGAAATCCCCGCTTGGGCTCCCCTACTATTGGTAGTGTTACCCAGAGGAGAGCTTGTATTGCCTAGCAATATTGTTTCTAAGTTAAATTAAAACCAACAACAACTCATACATAAATATAAAATTCTAGAATCTACAATAATTTTAACAGCTTATCAAAATACCCTACGAAGGGGGGAAGGCCTCATTTATAATGGTTTTACCAAACTCTAAGAATGGACTAACTCTACTTCTCAACCAGTTAAAGTTGGCCCCTGAATTATTAGATACTGCCATTGGATCTCTCACACCACATTATGTTCATTTAACTATGCCGAAGTTTAAAATGGAAAGCGAACTGAATTTAGGTGACCTATATCAAACGGTAAGTTGGTACATTTAAAAACTTTTAAATATTTATTTCATAGAATTAAGTTAAATAAGAATATTTCTTTTTGGTGATTTCATTGAAATAATTTAAATATTGAAAAACGTTGTATTGTACCTAATCATAAGTGAAAATACATAGAAAAATAGCATCTAGAACCGAAGAATAAGTACGCAAAGTAAAGCCATTTCGAAGTCGCCGCAGTGCATCGCATTAAATTCGTATGGTTTTCGTAGATTTAAATTTTTCCACATTTATAGTTTTAATTTCTTATAACAGCAATATAGTTGGTGAGCTTGTGTGCGTGCCATCGGGTATAAGAACGAATGATGTCTTTGACAGTCCCTATTTTATTTATGCTCTAACGTAGCTCCCTAAATACTGAACCGATTTTAAGCAATGCAGTTTTATTGTATAAATTATATAGGTTTCCACTTACATTACATTGTTTGACTTAGGTGCAAGATGATGTGAAATTAACCTTTTATTTATAGATGGGTATAAAAACAATATTCAGTGAAGCTCAATCAGGTTTAACTGGTATAGTCAAAGAGAAAACTCTAGTAGTATCGAGTGCAAAACAAAAGGCAGCTATTGACGTCACTGAATTTGGTACTGAGGCGTCTGCAGCTTCCAGTGAGTCTACCATTTGGCTTAAACACCTTGAACTACTTTAAAATATATGCTTTCTCTTTCATGTCTTCTTAACCTTTTGAACCATTTACGTCGACTTTTTCCCTTCTTTAATTCCCTTCTGTTTCTTCCTTTACTCCTTTTGAAGGCTATTGAGCATTCGCAAAGATTTGAACAATTCAAACCTCATGAATGCGTGTTCACTGACCATTAGGCGAAACTCCTCATCGATATGCGTGATCAAATAATAAAGATATAAGTCTGTATGCCTTCCCAAGCTATGTTTGTACAATGTTCTATTTAAATCAGTTTCAGTAATTTTATATGTAAAGGTAGTTTTTTTGAATTTGTATTGCGTTAAATGCACACTTACATACCTATCAACTATAAAGTCAATCAACTAGGCTACATATAGTAACACTTTTGAATCGTCATGGTTACAAAATATTTACCACCGGTTCGTTCGGAATATAATATTATATAATATATTAAAACGTGTTATGAGATTAATTAAAATGTTCTTTAAAAAAATCTACAAAAACTACGCTAATAATATAAAGATGGCGTCAAAAGAAAATTATATTGTTAAGATTTAAAAATCATGTTTTTTCAGGTACTGTGTTGACGAAGCTTTCCCTGGAAAAGGCAATACAATTCCGCGCGGACCATCCATTTTTATTCTTCATTCTATCAAGTAAAATACAGCTGTTTGCTGGGAAACTTGTAATTCCACCTGCTGAAAAATAAAAATAAATACCACGTTTTTTTATTATAATAGTATTAGTATCACAGCATGGGTAAATACCCGCGCAGTTTTATTTTTATTGATATTACCGGAAGTAAAGGTTTAAATTTAGGAAAAAAATTATGTTCATGCAGGATCCAATCTACTTTCCTTCGCGGTATCCGTAAGAGGATTTCCCCCCGTCAAAAAAAAAGGATCCAATCTACTTCACGCAAAATTTTAACCAAATCCAGTTAATAGTTTTTTCGCGAAAGACAAGAAAATATACAACCTACAAATTTTTGAGTATTTTTTTCTAATAAAAAACAAAATGTTAACAAATACAAAGTGTACACGAACAGATAGTTCTAACGATATATTTACCATCACAAAAATTGTTACCTTTTAAATAAGGTTAATTAACCATAATTTTTAACCCGTTACCTCATCATGATGATAATTATTACATGATAAGTATTATTTAAAAGTAATGAAAAAGGTAGCACCAATATCCCCTCATTAAAACACCAAAACTTCTATCAAGGGAAGTTGAAGGTAGAAAATGTTAACGAAAATCTATGAATATTTCAAATAGCCCTTCAAAAGTCCAGCAATTGCTGACAAGTCCCGACTCTAAAACGTCAATTCATCAGCATTTATCACATCTGCAACTTCGTCGATTAGGGATAACTTTTGGCGCATGCGCACTAAACTTTTGCGTGTTATATTCCCGTCAACCTATTCACCCTTAGTACTATTTAGCACCCCGTAGAGATCACATCTCCGGGTGTAAATTGTCTATGCAAAACTTTTACGACTTGCTCAGTGACGATATAATTTCTTTTCGGAAAATGTGATAAATAATTATGGAAGTTACGGTGTCGCCTATTTCTTTTTCGTGATCGCATAATTTGTGTATAAATGGAAGTGAATTTATTCGTGTATTTAGTGATAACTCAGTTGGTGTTTTTAGTGCAAGGACAGGATGCGGTGACGAGTGAGTATTAGATATATGATATTTGCAAGGACAGGTTCTGTGTACAGATAGGTGTAGATATATGCTAACTTTATATTATCTCTAAAATTTTATTTTAACTGAACACTACTTGTAATGGATTCATATAATTATAATTTTATGCAAAAGTACTAAATATCTTTGAAGACTTTTAATTTTTTATCCTGAATGGTTTTTTATTATATTAAGTTTTATTCAAATTTGTTACATTACACCAATGTTGCCTGCTTCTTTTTGTGTAAAAATAACTTTTAAACCTCAACGTATATACGTAACAAATTTGACAGGCTAAATTACTAAAAACTTTGTTATAGATAATCAAAAACATGACGGACCTAAAAACAACGATGAGGATGAGAAACCGCTAGATTTTCTTACAAACAATCCTAAAAGCGATGTCAAGGATTACTTCCTACCGCCTATATTTCAAAGCACAGACGAGATGGAAGAAGAAGACGAAGAAGATGAATCGGAACAAACGTATTTAGACTACGATTATAAAGAAACTAATTATAAAGACTCAACAGATTCGGTTACTGAGAAAAATGAAGACTCACAAATAGACGATAAATTACCTCTTCATACACCCAAGGATAATTTGCCCGTGTTTCTAATAGAACCAGAAAATACTTACGTTGTTAAAAATAAACCAGCTGTTTTGAAATGTCGAACTGCTAATGCTTTAGATGTGAGTGGACGTTTCATTTTATATTTGATATATTATATCTTACAAATATGGTACTGATGAATTAGTATATCTCTTAAGGTACCATTCAGTAAGATAATTTTACTACGTATATTTTCCTGTTATAAAATGGAATGATTTGGATTTCTATAAAGCCTTAAAAAAGCTTTAACTACAAGTTACTATATTAGTAAAGAATATTTTAGGACTAGATTTAAGACGTATTTCGCAATATTATGTCAACTTTAAGATCCATTTAAAACTTCCTAAATAGTATAATTAGATGAAATAATTATTATTGTAATCTTTAAGGTATATTTCAATTGTAATGGAGTTAAAACTCAAGCATTGAATTTCGAGTTCGTGGATCCTCAAACGGGCGTGAGGATAATTGAAGGAGAATACAAAGTTACAAGGGACAAAGTTGAGGAATATTTTGGGAGTGACAAATATCAATGTTCATGTTTCGCGTGGACTAGCCGAGGTCATATTAGGAGCCAGCCGGCTACTATTGAATTAGCTTGTAAGTGTTCTAGTAGCTAAGCTGTACTAAATATATTTTGGCAACGATTTTTATATTTTTATAGCTAAGCTGTCATAAACAGCTAATATATCACCTACGATGTCGACCTATTTGTGTATTATTGGAATTGGTTATTCTTGAACTTTGGGAAATCTAATATTACGTTATTGAGTTTATCTTATTTTGGAAAAAATCAAAGGTTGACTTATTCTTGACTGTTTTACATTTTAAATATATCAAGTCTGAAACTTCTATTGTTCGAAAAAGTTAAAACGTTGCATTTTAGAAATGCAATTTTTTACAAACTGTAGCATTTCAAAGTGTAATCTATTCCCAGATATTAAGAAGCATTTTACGATAGCACCCCAGTCTCAGCTGGTGAACCTAAACAGTGCTGTAAGTTTTCGATGTGAACCACCGCAAGCTGCTCCATTTGCTCAGACATACTGGCTGAAGAATGGTGCTCCCGCGGTCGCTGATGATAATGTCCAGATCACTAAGGATGGAAGCTTGACCATCAAACAGGCTACGCTTATGGTAACGATTGCTATAAAAATTTGTTTACGTTCATTATAAGTAGGTCGTAACCTACTAGGCATAATATTACTATCTAGGAGTAAAATGAGTTAGGTTTGACAAATTAAAGTTTTATATAAGAACTAGCTGTGCGCTACTGGTTATAATAACAAACAAATGCATAGAGAAGTTTTTGCTTAAAAGATCTGATATATATTCTCTAAATGGGTAAATCTAAAATTGTTTAACAAACTTTTATTTTATTTTTATTTATTTAACATATACAACATTAAAATTTCATTGGAAACAACATTTGTACATACACTTTTTAATTTACAATGAAATATTTAATAATGCTTTATAAATAATTATTTTATTATGACTACGTTAAATGTGCTTTGTAGGAATTATTTTTCACCAATTTTATTTATTATTTACGCCATAAAAACGTTCAGGTATTTTGCGTGAAACAAGAAAAATCATTATCGAAGCACCGACTACACAGAAATTTATTAATCTCATCATGTAGGCGAAACAATTTTGTATCCTAGCAATTTTATTAAGCCCTGTAAAAAAGGTTAGTCTAGACAAAGTGATTTTCCAGGATATGGCGAACTACACCTGCGTCGCAGAAAATGTTGCTGGGAAAAGAATGTCTGAGCCCGCCCTTTTAACGGTTTTCGGTATGTTCTTAAAACAATATAATATTATAATATCAGAACACATTTTATTACGATGGGTAGGTATTCGTCTTTAGTAATTATATTAAAGTGTGTATAACTACCAAGTCAATGTATTAAGAATAAATTTCGTAGTAAATAGAAACATAAGAAGAAAAATAAATTTGTATTCATATTTTTCTGGAGTCTGGGTATTGCTATGTAATGTATGTATGTATTTACAAATGAAAAGTACGTATGTATCTCTAATAATTATGGGTGATAATATTTAATTTCATTACGTTAGCTTATTTTGTAATGTTCTCGGGTCAGTGACATTTTAAAGGTCTTCCGACGTCTTTCCTTTTCTTAAAAGGCCAGCAACACACTCGTGAGATCACGAGTGCTCATGGGCGGCGCTGATCCCTTTCCATCAGGTGACGCGCCAGTTCGTTCCCCTATTATATATAAAAAAAGACTGACGATCTTCTCCCATTTCTTAGTGAATGGAGGTTGGTCTACCTGGTCTTCCTGGACAGATTGCTACTGCGTTGGGCAGCCAAGAGACCAAGGAAATGGTAGACGACGAGTTCGCAGTTGCACGTCACCAAGACCTTTAAACGGCGGTCAAGCGTGTGTTGGGCCTAGCGTCCAGAAGACCCAGGACTGCTTTGATTGTGATTTGGGTAATGTTTAGCTAAAGATATGTTTAAGTGTTTATGTTGTAGTGTAATAGCAGAGCAGGAGTTTCATCTTTTAGTCAGCGAACACTAATGTCATGAAATATCATCAAGTTATATTCCTCGCGAATACTCTGCCTGTATTAAACATTGAAGAACGATTAATTGACGAACCTTATCCTTATCCATGGTATTACAACATACGAGATACCATGATTTATTGTTGATTTAAGAAAAGCGTAGGACCAGTGCGAGCCGGCTTAATTCAGTCTCACGGCATGGCTCCGCCTAGGTGGTGGAGCATGTATGTAGAGTTTCTAAATCACAAAATCTTAGAGAGAACATATTGAAGTACAATATCATTAAAAATTAAATTCATTTCAGATGTTTACGTGGACAGTTTGGATGAATTAGCTGATGAATCGTCAGACATTATTATAGGTAAGGAAATTTAATATCACTATCAATTGTTAAAAAACCTATGAAATATCATCTCTCTCTATTTAAGGTATAAAAATGTATTAAATAACCGTAATATTTAATCCTTTTTAAGGATACAACCCTAATTAATAGATACGTAAATCTTTAATCCAATTATCTACTTTTTAAGTACCAAGGTCATCAATGCTTAAACTATTTTTCTATTAGAATTCTATTCATTTCAGTTTTTTTACATACATATCATTCTTATTAATCCATACAAGACATTTTCCTATCGGCTGCCACTTGATAAAATTTTCAAAACCATTGAATATATAGTTATTTTTCTTTGTCAATAGTGTTTCTTTATGTATAGTAAATAATTGGTCCGTTTCGACCAGGTCGTTGGTCGAAATGGTCGGAGTGGTCCCGCTGCGACTCCGACTGCCTGCAGACGAGGCGGCGCCGGTGCGTCACCAGCGCCGCCTGCCTCGGCAAGGACTACCAGGTCGCCCAGTGTGCGCTATGCATAAGGACTTCGAAATCCGATCTGTTGCATGATGGTGAATATTCTCATACCCTTTAAAAATTAGGTAGAAAACATTTATTATAGAAAGCAGATCAAAGGCATAAACAAATGCGCGTAATGAATTGAAGATATATAGAAAACAAAACAATTCCTGAGCTATCAAGAATTGACTTAACAGTCCTGATCGCAAGTACATTCTAAATCAATAAATATCAGCGCTGCTTCTGATTCGTATTTTCTTAGTTGAAGACAGAAATATCGTACCTCAATTGTCAAACTATTCCATATATGTACATATATGACTTTATTACTTCTTTTAGACCTATATTTAAAAAAAAATTACCGGTTTTTGCTGATCCTGCTTTGTACCTATATAGACTGACAATTGTTATTAGGTGACGTCACAATATTCAAAATTTGCTTTTGCTTTTCTCTCTTGCAGGTTCATCATATTGGCCTCTATTTATTATAATATCAATAGCGTTCCTTATCTTTATCGTTGTGGCTGTTTTGGTTATAAAATATATGAAAATTAAAATGAATGAAAACTCACTATACGTTAAACCACCACCTGGTAAGTAAAAAGTATTTTGTTTAAAGTTCATTGATTCTTTATTTTAGTGGAGAAATTCTAATAGGATACCTATCGGGGAAGGGATTAAAGGTTATGTCTTAACGCATCAGTTAAATTCTTCCTCGACACATTATTTCTAACCTACCTATTAATAGTTAAACTTTATTTTGAAACTACTTTATTTTTTATAACCTATAAATATTAAGAAGGAGCTTTATCTTACAAGTTTTGTTTAATGTAAAGTGTATTGGTAGCGAAAAAGCAATCTTCTTAAAGACGTCGAACAAAATCCTCCATAATCATACATTACAGGGTCAAATTATTTTGGTAACGTGATAAAAAGGACTCTCACAAACCAGCCAGATTTGATTCACGAAGAGTTCCAAACAGTTGCGAGACCGCGTACCAATACGCGACAGGAACATTTGTACGAAGTGCCACAGTTAGCCAATAGGTAGGTTTAGTTTGTATATTGACGTAGTTTAAACCATTGTATAATATATAGGAATATGTTAAATAATAGAATTAATACAACTACTACAATAACTATAAAGCAAACGAATACATAATCGCGGCAATAAGAAAAAAATAGGGCAAAAAAAATCTGCAAACTATTTTGGCTTTGTTCCGAAGTTACCAATATCCACCAATCCATGTTCATATAATTTTGTGTTACGAAAGAAATGTTAAACATTGCCAATATGGCTGTTTTAATACTACAATAATTAATACAACAAACTGGTTAATTAAACTTTATTATTTATGTTAATAAGCTTTTGACTTCAACACATTAATTTTCGTCTCAGTTCTGAAAAATATATTATTTTTTTGACAATTCTAATTCTTTGACATTTAAAGGATGGTAAATATTTGTTTTAGCTACATCGCTCCCATAGACCACGAGGTAAGCTCAGTTCGAAATCAGACGGACAAGAGTTTCGCTTGCAAGGATAAGGGGGGGTCGGAAATATCTGACTCAAGCTGCTTTTTGAGTTGTGAGTGCCGGCTTTATAGCTTTAGCATGTGTACCTAGCTTTATCGTGTCTGCATATGACACATACACCTTTTTACCTTACGGCCAAATTAGAATCGTATATGTATACGTTTTTTTTGTTCTTATTTCTTTATGAACAAAATTTTTTTTTCGTATATAACAAGTATTGTGGAAATTTAAACATTTGTTTTCGAATTAAAGTGATGAAAGGCCAACTTTATTACAGCGAGAAAAATGTGTCTAAGATTAATTTTTATATATATCATAAATGTAATTATTAATTATAATAATATAACAATAAATACAAAATACTCGTAATGATCATAAAACATATGAATATGTTATTTAAAGCAGTTGCGTTATGTCTTTTAGTCGTTTTTTTTAACTTTTTTTATGTAACAAAATCTTTTTAGCGGGTTCTTCATACAACGACAGTGTAGAAATGACGCCATCTTTGAAGAACAACGCGTCAGTAGACTCGAAGTATCTCAATCAATTTTTGGAGACAACGACATCAAAAATAGTGACGCCTGACGGTGATTGGTTAAATTTGAACAAATGTGGTGTCAGTTTGTTTGTTCCTGATGGGGTGGTAGAAAAGGGGGAGGAGTTGTTCTCTATAGAGGTGACTGATGATGAATGGAACCGGCCGATACTGCAAGAAGGTAAGTTAAAATACATATACACTCGATACACATGTCGTTAGGTTGT
This sequence comes from Eurema mandarina, assembly GCA_018238005.1. NCBI lineage: Eukaryota > Metazoa > Arthropoda > Insecta > Lepidoptera > Pieridae > Eurema > Eurema mandarina. The sequence goes on from DWAJ01003414.1 coordinate 9,124, forward strand.
ATAAGGTGCCCTATACCCGGCATAAATCCGGCATTTATGTGGGATAAGGTATGTATAGGATATAGCAAATTCAAGTAATGGCACCATTAGTGATGTTATTACTTGAATCTAAATTGAAAAAAATCAAGTTTGTTAAAATTAATTTGTTTTATATACATTTACAACAACTACAAATAAAATAAATAAAAAAAAAAAAACTATTCATAATAAGTACAAATACTCATAATATTTGTATACTGAAATGGTTTAAGCAACGTACATACTTAAATTAATGCGACTTATCAATAAAAATATCGTAATTGTATTATAAGCGTTAGAAAAGGATCATACTGTACGACCTTTTCACAATTATGTTACTTTTAATAAATTGATCATTAAGTTATAAAATCCAACTGAAATCAAAATTCTCTTAAATCTTACATTTTCTTCCGGAATTGAAAAATCCCGGACAGTTATAGTGCTTCAGAAATGAACATTGTTTCTTTAAAGTTATGTTTACTTTATACTCGATCGACTTTTGCTTTGTTATTGTTTTAAACAAAAGTATACAGTATTATTGTTTGTTGTATTGATATGAAATAGCCAAGAAATTCAATTGTATTGATATTTTATCAATACAGTAAACTTTGTAAGGTTTAATTGGTTTTTGACGGATTATAGATATAATATAGCATTAGTTTGTTTCTTAATTTTACTATCTTGTAGGTAACTCTTGTTTTTAATTTAAGCTCAGACAGTATCAAGGAAACTACATTGTATAAGCTTTTCGAGTACAAAATAAAATCCGCCATTTTGTGGTGGCCGCTATTTTCCATCTTCTATAGCTAAAGACAAACCAGCGATAATATTAAAAAAACCATATTAAAATCTCCCGAACATAGATACGTACATTCATAGTATCGCACTGCTTTTGTGTGAGATATTTTTTTATAACAAAGGTTTTATTTACCAGGTGAAACGCAACTAAGTCCTGTCATAAGGTGCGGTCCGAAGAATTTTCACTTCAGCAAAGGGGTCGTTCTTACCTTCCCTCATTGCGCTGGCTTGAAAAACTCCAGCTGGATTCTCTCAATACTTCAAAAGCCCGAAGAAATTAACTCTAGAGAATGGAGAAAAGTTCTGACACTCGGTCAAGAGACTCCGGGCACGCCAATATTCGCACAAGTCGATCCAGCGAAAGTATATTTAGTGTGTGAATTTCTTAGCGACTTTGTCCTTATCGGAAGAAGTTTTAACGGCCTGGACGCTAAACTGTTAAAAGTTGGAATTTTTGTTAATAAAAACAGTGATGAGAATTACAGTATTAATGTACGTGTTTTTAACGATACTCCTTTCGCGTTCTACGAATGTTTTGAGAACGAAAGACGGTCTGGTAGCTTTTTGCTTTGCGAGCCAAAAACATTGAATTTTCAAGAGAACTGTTCGGATCTTTGTTTTAATGTTAGAGACGTTGGTAATGGTTGGAAGATTCAACCAGAAGCGAAGTACCAGGAATTATCATACTTACACGTTTGGAACATGAGTGTCAGGTCTTTGTACTGCGTATTCGCTTTAACACAAATCGATGCGATCAACTCTCTCGAACTCGATATAACGGTTTATCAGAAGCAGAAGCAATCGAACTCCGTCAGTTTTAGCCTGAAAACGAACGATTTTAATTCTAATCTCAATTGTAATAAGCGATTTAGTTATTCAGGCGTGGAGATGGGGTACAGCGTTAATATCCTCGAGAATCCGTTCAATTACTCGTCGTTATCGAAAAAGGATGGTAGATATAATTACGCGTACAGAAATAATGCGATACGGAATAATTACTCTTTAGACAATAATCATTATAGGATTAACGTGTTGACAAAATCGGATAGGGTTATATTATGTAAGTTGTTGGACAGTCAGTCGTCTAAAGGGAACGATTGGAGATTGTTAGCGGAAAAATTAAAGCTTTCATCATATTACTATTATTTTTCGAATACGTGTTCGCCCACAGAGAATATCTTGAACTTGTGGATCTGTAGGAACAACGACGCGAATATGTTAGTCAATTTGTTGAGGGTATTTCGAGAAATGTCTCGCATTGACTGCGCGACAGTGGTCGAGAGGCGATGCTTTCTAAACTAGACTGATAGTTCTTATGAAACTTTTTAAAATTTGTAATTTATAATACATTTATTAATTTTTCTGCAAATAGAATTCTTATCATTTTATTAACACCGAGAATTAGTTAAGTTAGCATAAATAGATCACGAGTGTTTTGTAATTTAGTTTTTAATACGCAATAGATCCACTCCATTTTCAAACAGCATACTTAAAGATGTCTTGAAATAAGCATTTACAATAAACAGTTTCGCACACGTAGACAATTAAATGTTAATAAATACCAATAGATGCCATTCCATACACAAAGAGAATCATCATTGGTATTTGAAGTATCGACGCTAAACTAATAATTGGGTTTACGTAATAGTTTTTGCCTCAAAATTATATTCTCAATCTTAATACCACTATAACATTAACTAATAAAATTTTTCGTATAAGTAACCAATACTGTCCATATGTTGAGGCAAAAATAAGAAACATAGAAAGAAAGGCAAGAAAATTCCAGGCAATATAGCCAAAGAGGTAAGAGCTGGAAGTAAAGCCATACTTAGGGCAGTTCACACGGTGTAAACAGCAAGCGTGTTGCCACTTGCGACCTCAAGTGCCTGCATGTCGTGAACAATGGAACTATAGGATCAGTGTTTCATGCCTCTTAGCGTGTCATATGTAAGAAGAGAAGCGGAAAATTTTATCTTAGAAGGAGATTTATTTTAATCGCAATTTAAAAGCGTCTTTTTTTTAAAGAGCTCCTACCAGAATTTCTTTGTGGTACTCAAAGATATATTATTTTGGCTTTAATAGGGAAATTGGGAAATAATTTAAAAAACTAATGTGTTTTAAGTTGGTCAACATCATTATCATGTTGTGAAATAAAACTTTGTATTTGTTAACAATTTAAAACGATTAATCATTTTGTTCGATGGCATGGAATCTTTATTAAAGGGTCAACTTTTACAAATGCTTTAATACAATATGTCAGGCATTTGTCGTATCTGTTTTTTTTTATTATTCAAATCGCTACCCGCTACGCTTACCGCTATCAAGTACAGTTTTGTAGAATCGAGGTTGAGTTCCATTGTACTGGCTAAGGTGTTAGAAACGCGTGTCAACACACTACGATTTATGAGAAATTCTTCCGCATCATATTTTAAAATTGTTTTATATTAGTTCTTTGTATTCTTCATAAAATGCGTTTTTGGAGCTGCTGAACTAAACCTTTAAATCGCGATTTTTTTATTTAAAATATTTCATTTAAAAATTAGATAAAAACAGCTACGATTGGTAAGACCTACGATGATGTCAAATGACAGTATATATTTTTTAATTCGCTAGTAAACTTATTGCCATTTGAGAAAACTATGAGCGTTATCTATTTTTTTATCTATAGTGATGACGTGATTTGTTCTTGGGTAATTTTAAATTTAGAATCTTATGACATGCGACATCACTCAATTTTATTTTTTAATAATACCTATATATTAGAACATTTAGAAAGAAAAATAACAGTTCTCTTGAAAGTTGTAATATTATTACGTACTGAGAATTAAAATTTTTATAATACATGTGTTCTTCTAATTTAATAAGGTATATTTCCAAGTTTAGATACTTTTCTATTATTTATATGAATTATGACGTCATTGTTTTGAATTAATCACATTTGTATTCAATAAAACATAGATGCAATATATCTGGTCGAAAAATATTAGATTTATACTTCAACAGATTAAAAATAAGGTGCATTTTTATAGTGTTGTATAAAGCATAGATTATAAATGTGTTAGTTGGTTCGTGTAAATCGCCTAAATGCTTAAACAAAAGAGAATGTTGTAAACATATAGTTGTAAAAATTTGAACCAAATAGAAATGGTATAGTTAAGTACGAGAGTAGTGATTTTAACTTTTTGAAATAAAAATGCAATGGAAAGTGTTGTTTTATTTAATTTCTTTATATATACTTACATTAAAAAAATATTAATGAAATTAAAAGCTATAACGACAGTTTAATACATCTAATAATAAATCCTATGTTTCATCGACTTCATTTTATTTTGAATGAACATATTTATATTAAAAAATAACCTACAGTTTTTTTATAAATAAAAAATTGTGGATACTAAAAATTTTATATAAAATAAGGTCAGTAAAGTCTTTATTGTTAATGGCATATCTATGCCATTATTTTTAAACAGAACTTTGTTTAACAAAAATCTATTTACAGACATTTGAGAAAGAATATAGACATTTTTTGAATGTGTGTGAATCGCTAAATAATTTGTGACATGATTCCAGAGTACCCTGACCTAAAAACAGAGTATTTAACTATTTAGGTTTGGGTATACGTTGCCCGCGATTGCATTGCTTAATAATTTATACCTGTTCCTACATTACTCTGTATTGATATAGCTCTAACTACGAGCGAAAGCGGTTAAAAATATCTGATAAGAAATAGGTTAATAGGTTAGTTATTTTTTTCTTAACTGTTATATTAATGTCATAGGAATATTTTTATGATGAGTCTGATAGAAATACGTAAAGTCAACAAAAAAAAAATTTAACATTTCAATATTTCGAATCTGTTAAAACAATTTCTTTATCTGTACATGATTATGTTTCTGAGTATTAAATTAACAGTTTTTCGAAATTATGGAGCTTTAAGTCTTGTGATACAAGTAATTTGTTTGGTCATTCTAAATTTTCATTCATTTTAAGATGTTCAAAAATATTAGAATAAAATGATTTTATTAACTTCATGTATCGTGGTACTGTGTTGCTTTTCTAATATAGATTTTATTTTAAAAAGTATTACCACATCATACATAATGAATTAATTATTCACGGGCATTAACATTAAGTATAATTATCTATTATCTATAATAATAATTTATTCATTCAAAAAATTAAATCACAATATTTCAATAACTTAACAATTCGCAGTGACATTTGTAGTATAAACTAGGCTACAAGCCCGTATTACAGGACACCAGGCAAAAATTTACTTTTTTTTACTGTATATATCTATACTTGTATTATATGTAACTAAAACGGTGTACATTGTTTTGGCTGAAAACATACTTATGTTAAAAACTATTTAAAATCAAACTCAAATTGAATTCGCTTATATTTTAAGCCCGCAAAACTGAAGTAAGGATAATGTTCCTTACCTTTCTGCAAAGAAACCCGTTAATAAAGATGAACATGTTTTACGAATGGCCTTGCTCGGAATGCGAAACTTTATTTAATTTCTTATAACTGTTTTCTGGTAACGTGTAAGTATGAATTTATATTTTTGTAAAATTGTAAATTAATACACGAAATCATGAATGTATTGGATGAATTTGTAACCCGACCATTCTGGACTAATATTAAACGTTCTCTAAAATATATTATGAATGTAACGGTTTAGATGACGTCGCATCGAATAAGAAGCTCTACTCCGAACACAATCGATGTCGATTTTTATTATTTTCGATACAGTTTTTGAGCAACTTCGAATTAATATAAAAACTTTTTTGTTTCTGTTTCGATATCATTCCGATAAACTGATGTGCGATCCGATTCTTTATTAGAGTATATTAAGTCCCATAGCTGGGATAGCAGTATCAAAAATTTTCAATATCGACGACGATTGCATTCGGAGTAAATACTA
>DWAJ01003415.1:0-14865 GCA_018238005.1 Eurema mandarina
GCCGCGCCGTTACCTCGATACCTTATTTTTGACTTTTGCGCAGGTTTCATTCAGCGCTAAAGATTCGTGACGCGTACTATACCTTGCACTTTACCTTGGACGACTAGGCGCTCTAACGAGTCATTATGCCGCCTGGAAATATGTCTACGAAATATGCGTCCGCGAAATATGCCTAAGTACTACCAATGCCCTGCTTTTATATTTCGCTAGCATCTCGTACAGTGCGACATTCTCCCGCTACGAACCATTGTTTTCATACAAAACACGCTTCATACGAGACAATGATTTCGTAATGCACGAACCAGGCCATGAGCCTAATACCTGACTTTTTATCTGCTATCTTTGCGTAATTAAGACTTAGTGATAAGAATGAAACATTGAACGGATAACGTTTTAATCAATGAATGATTAATCAAATTTCGTGGTTTACCTTAAAATATTCCTATCACATGGTTGTTGGTAAATTTTCAAATTATGAACTTGGTAAATAACATTCTGTAGCTTCACTCTTTCTTTATTATTGGAAAAACTTGAAGGATACTGTGTCCTTCTCTGGGGGAGAAGGGGGTTATATCAGAATCGAATGAAATGGTGACACTACCGACTAAAACTCACCGGTTTTAGTTGGTACTCTTACATCGTCTGACTCGTGAGGACGATGGAGGATAAATATAATTATCAATGAGCGCATATAAACATAATTTGAATAATAACTCTGCTGCGAAAAAACAACCAATGTAACAAAACATCATTCAAATCGGCTTTACAGTTCTCGAGTTTGATCTGAGCGTCACAATAAGCAGTGTCATACCGATATATAGTACTATTTCAGGCCTAGTACACGCGCGATTGTCCGTGTGAAGACTGAGTACCTTTTGTTTGGCTCCATTACATATTGCTGTGTATGCAACAGTGTAGCGAGTTTAAGAGGAAAATTCGTAATGTTTAAATCGACTTTTTATGTAAAAGAGGCATATGAGATAGGTACAGTGTGGACGAAGTCGCATTGGGAAAGCTAGTGAATATTATTTTAATATATATAAATCTCGTGACACAATGTTTGTCCTCAATGGACTCGTAAACCACTTAACCGATTATAGTAAAATTCGCACACCATGTGCAGTTTCATCCAACTTAAAAGATAGGATAAAACTTTTGTCGGTCTGTCCCTATGTATGCTTAGATCTTTAAAACTACGAAACCGATTTTCATCCAGGTTCTTATAATTGAAAGAGTTATTCAAGAGGAAGGTATATGTATAATATATGCAATATGCAGAGTATATGCATGTGTTCGAATTTATTAAGCCAAAAATATATATACTACATTCATATGGTTCTTTTTCATGCAGCTTAAATGTAATATATAAATCTAACGTACGAAGTCGTGCTAGTCGATAGTCCTATCTTTTCCTATCCTATCCTACTAATATTATAAATGTGAAAGTTTGTGAGTATGTATGGATGTATGTTTGTTATTCTTTCCCGCAAAAACGGCTGGACCGATTAAGTTGAAATTTGGTGTGTAGATAGGCGATATCCTGGATTACCACATAGGATACATTGCATCCCGGTAGTATTCTGGGAACGAGAACTACGGGGCGCTTCTAGTTAAAAATAAAAGCTTATCCGTCACACTATGGTATAACGAAAAAGCCTAAATGAGGAGAAGATGACGATACGTTCTGATTGCATGCTTTTGGCGTGACGCCAGCACTCATATTACTTTCACCTCCGCGCGCGACTGTACTCACTAATGAGCCTCCGCTGAATTGCTCGACTGTACCCGTTGTTTTGTGCTCGATCACATGTTAGGTGCAGTTTTTGAAGATTTTTTAGTAATAGTTATTTATTGTTGTATGAGTTTTTAGAGTTTTTGGTCCCTCTCATATAAAAAGAAAAAAAAATGTTTTTTTTAAACTGGACCAATTTTCTGTCTGGATCTTTGGTCCTTTGTACAAACACACTAAAGTATAACTATACTCACACTTAATTTATTCGTAATAAACTGATTATTTATTTTTAATTGTTAACATTAGATAATTAATTGATTAAATTAAAGAATTGGTGAAATTTTTGCGTCTACAATTTCTAGACAACTGGAATAACTGAAGCTAATTTTATCTACTCACAAGACATTGGCAACATTATGGCAACACAGCACTGCCTTTTCACTAAGAATAGAGTTAAAATGAGCCTTTTTTTATTAAAAGAGTTGAACTTTATTGCTAAGCACCGTATGTGACATAATTTGGACGTAACAGGCTCCTGAAAAACAGTTTTTACTATCTTGGGAGCCTTTTTTTATAAATCACCTTATTCTGGAAAATAAATTACTACTGTCCTTCTTATTATTATAATACTTATTATTATTACTAGCTGTGCCAGCGACTTCGCCCGCGTAGAAAAGTGACTTTGAGCAGCATTTTTGAAAATGCCCGCCCGAAATACCCGCGCCAACCAACGTTCAGCAAGTTCACCGTGATTCCTAAAATTGCCATAACTTTTTTATTTATCAACCGATTGACATGAATTAAACACTAAATGTTAAGTGAAGCTTACCACAATATATCATTGAAAACCCCATCTAGATAGGATAAGCTGTTTCTGAGATAAGCGTGCACAAACAAACAGACAAAAATTCCAAAAATCATTGTTTTGGGTTCTATTGGGTTAATAAAGGTCTCCTATAATATTTTTTCTCATATATCTTCCATGTACAGACAGCGACTCGTTACGTTTTTAGTATATGTATGGATATACATTCAAGTCCTTTCAAAGAATCCACATAAAAAGGTCATTTTTAAAATAAATTTCTATAAATAATTTCGCATTGACATTATTGTTCGCTCCAAGACTTTACCGACATATGTAATTGAAAGGTTTCCCGAAGGCTATTGCGGGACAATCGGGCCTTACAAATTGACAGACACCCACGTCTCTTGTTATCCTGTTTTCGTCTCGAACCTCTTGGTAAGTGTACCATGAGTGTACATGTGTGCATACAAAATATCCTACCGTAAAGAAACATTCAAAAGTCAATGTCAAAAGTAACTTTATTCAATTAGGCTACATTTAGTAACACTTTTAAATCGTCATGATATTACAAAACATTTACCACCGGTTTGGAAGGCAGTTTCTACAGAGAAGAACCGGCAAGAAACTGATAGTCGCTCTTTTTTAAAAAAAAACATACAATTGTAAATATAAACAACGACTATTGTAATATTTATACATGAAAAAGGTTACCATCCCACGAGCGTTAAGAAATATCATTCCAAGGGTTTTTACCTTCAATATATTCATTTAATGTATAGTACGCCTTTTGTAGTTAGACATTTTTTAACGAGGCTTCTTAACTTGGAATAAGGTAGATCCTTGACGCTCTAAGGAAGGTTATTATAGAATAGTATACTTTGCCCCATGAAAGAGTTATTCAAACTGATATTGTGCTATAGTTTTTTTTTATAATATAGGAGTGGTCATCACCGCCCATGGCCACACGTGGAGCTTGACAGCTCTGGAGTGGGTAGGCGTTCTTTTAAAAGGATGTACGGTCTCTTCTTGAAGCAACCCAAGTCGTATAGATATGGAAATATAGTACATTTTTCGAACGGTCGGTAATGCGCCTTACAAATCGGCTGTAACCGCAAATCCATCTTGTTACCTGTTACCGTGTTTCCGTATCGAATTGCATCGCCCATGAGGGTGCACCCAGCACCTGGGAACTTGTTTAATTCCGTTTAATATGAGACCAGCGGAAATTGTGGATAAGTAGGCGTATTTATGTAATTGTTTGCTTTTATTTAATAAATTGTTTTAAATAATACAATTTCATCAGCAAGGAATCGTTGCTTTCGATTGAAATTAATAACGATAAAGCATAACGATATTTCCAATAAACAAATACAACAGGAGGAGTATAAGATAAGTAAGTCTTTATTATATTCTACGAACCGAATGGCTCTCTGAATCTCTAAAGAGACTCAATATTTGACTCCAATTTTTTTGTGAACTAGCCTCTCTATAGACATAACTCTGCCTCCAACAAAAACTGTTAAACAAAAAGAACAATCGCCACTTAATAAATATTACTTACGTTATTGATTGAGGGTCTCGATTGCCCATATCCCTGAATCCACTTCTCGTAGTAATTTTCCCCGCGCCAATAGACCCTCTACGAACCGTAAACTATCACTCCCTTGATTGAATGTTGTAAATCGCTAAAAGCTAGCATTTATATTCCAATATCTTACTGGAATTAGCTAAAGCTTTTAATTTTTATTACTGGTTTAAATGCGTAATTTATAAACGGTATCTTTGCCAAAAAATAAAATATAGGTAACTGAATTAGCGTGCGTCATAAATTGTAAAAGCAAATCGTAAAAAATTGTTAGTCTGACTTTTTAATCTGAATATAAAACCAGCTATTCGTCCTGGCTTCGCATGGCACTAGACATAGTCCTAAATATAGATTATGTTATTCAGTGATAATTGAGCTTTCTAATAAAAAAAGGATTATTAAAATCGATCCACTTTATGTGTTTATTCGTTATATACAAAAATACAAATCTATTAGTGTAGATATAAGTGTAGATTGAAAGATATAAAGGTATGTATTAAATTATATTATATGTAAAAAAGTATATACGTAGTATACTTTAAAATTGTTATTTAAATATCCGTTTAAATTCATTGAATATACAATATAAGTTGAAAATAATGAAGGATCATTAATTAATGTTGCTATATGTGCCACGAGTCGGATGGACAATGATAACAAAATTTATGACGCAGCAAAACCCTCTGACCGTTCATAATCAATTCCCATTTTCACTTAACGCTGCTTTTTGCTCACTTCTGAGGAAAAATGTCGTAGCAATTATTTATGTTCGGTCTCGCTCGCGGAATTTGTGATCCTGCGCAAATTTTAACAATTCGAAGACGAAGATATTTAAAAAATATTAAAAAATGGTACAGCGATTCTAGAGGTATAGAGATGTAGCCAGTTGCTTTTTTTAATATCTACATATATGAGATGTCGCTTTTTGCTACGTTTCTGTTTGTATGTATTGATTTTATAATGTTTTTAATTTTTATTTTTTTAGTAGCAATAAACACTTTTTTTTATGTACATACTTTTACTTTTTACCTCTACAACAAACTTATTATGTGTAAATTAGATTTAAATAAACTAAGACCTTATTGGGTGTACCTATAGAACTATATTATACACCATTTACAACCAAGAAAGTATATTAAATAATATGTTACCAAGATTAATTAAAGATCTAATTAAATGGAGGTGAAGGTACTTCAATGTCATTACGTAATAACATGCATCAATAACGTCCTAAAAACGGGCATGTGTCGAATTTTGTAGCAGATTATAGAGGTTACGGGATGATTTATTAAGTTTATTAGAGGATCCAGCTTCGACGCTGGTTGATTGATAGCGACCGACCACGTCGCGACAATGCAATGTGCCACAATTTTTCGCCGGAACATTTTACGACGAAATCTGACGAGGCATGAAGCGGGTGACATATTTCGAATAGCTACTATGCAAGATTAATTTTCGCTCAAGGGAGCCAAGTGCGAAAAAGTTGCTAATGAGATTTGGAACAACGTTTTAAATAACTGGCATCTCTTAATGGATTCAGGGCAACCATTTAGATAAATCGTTAATTTTTAGTATTTAATATAGAATTAAAATTATAAATTTCGTTAAAAAGGTTTTATCATTAATCACTAAGTAATGACGTATAATCGAAGAGATCAGGATGGGGTTTTTGTGAAACTCTATAATATTAATTTTATTAAATAAATATACAATAGATATCATAATTTAAATACTTATAGATGTTAACGCATCATGTTGCGTCCAAATAATACCGCTAAACAAAATAGAGGTATTAGCGAAACATTATAGTGAACAGAAAATCGTGGTAGTCGAGAGGCTATAACAGTAAATCTGAAGGAGTGAGATTTATTCGACAAGGAGTGCAGCGGGTGTCCGCGCTCCCACTTAATTACTCCCCGCCGAGATTGCTCCTGGCACATATGCTAGCCTGGTACACTCCACAATTTCACACGACACTACACGACGTTTGTGGAAATAATTGAACGTTTATATCAAATATAAAGTAAAATTTTAAATGTGTACGCAATAAGTAAGATAATGGAACGAAGTTATTGTTTCTGGTTTTAAATGTAACAGTATTGCTAATGCTGTAACGTTAATTAGTTTGAGATTTCAAAGGGTCAAAACTCAGAAGTCAGAAGAGAATAAATAGTATAGCATAAAGTATCTCTTTACATTCATATACCAAGATAAAGTTACAAACAATTTGTTGTATTAAAATGCTGGAAATCTAAGAGACTTACAACTTGTCATTTGCAAGGGACATTGAGAACCGGTACCCCATGAACGCAACGAACGGAAGGCAGGCCCATCGGATGCAAACCAACGAGGCACAAGCCACTTCCTCCCGACCTCTATACATCTTCCTACCCTTGCGGTCTAAACTATTGCAAGTATACTTCAGACCTACGGTTAAAATAACTTGTTAGCCCCGAGTCTGTAGACCGGATTAATTACTGCGAGATTGGTTGTGAAACTTGAAACTGTTAGAATGTTTTCTTTAAATTTTAGAAGCTTTTTTTCATTTATGATAAGAAAATTCAAGTTTATAGCAATTTGGCGATATTTTTGGAATTATCAATCACTATGGCGATGTCGTATATTGTGTTTACTTCCTTAGCTGCGGCTAGTTAGTGTGTACAATCACATTAGAGCCCGCCCACGGGCCGAGGCGTCATTGTATGCGAGTATAGCCCACTAAGTGCTCCGCCGGGTCAGAAGCGTCACGGGAGGCTGTAGTTGATCGATTGTTGCCATCCTCAAATTACTGACGTAAAACAAAACGCTGGTATAACGAATTTCATACCTTCATTAACGCTGGTGATCTAGTTTCGAGGGATATTTTCGTACGAGCAAAATGCAACGATATATAGATATAGAAATGTAAGACCTAAGTTAATTATTAACCAATTCAGTTCTACGGATATATTTTCGTTCTTTATCCAACGGCGCTGACGCGATGTCAAAGGATTATCAAAGCAGAAAATTAAAATGTAAAGTGGTATTGTTTTGTACCATTGTGACATCGATAATGGAGCTTCGCATTTCAATTCTCTTTGAACTTATTGCCGTCCTTTATCCTAGTCTTTGTTTTCATTGCAACTATAATTGGGTTTTAAGGTATATTAAAAGAAAAACAAAAAGCAAAGATGAATGCTGAGGGGTGTTGATTGGCCATTGACTAAAATAGAGTCAAATAAAATATTATTAAGATACATATCTTCTAATTATATATGGTCAGTTGGTGAAAGCAATAAAAAATTAAATTTGGATAAAATCGTGTGAATTGTAACTGCACAAAAGTGGCTTCTTCGATAATCTATACCTAGATAAATATTTTATCTATAAAACAACTAAAATAACTGAAACAAAGTCTGTATTTAATTTCCACACAAGCTGCTTTATCACAGGTAACAAAATAGCTGAATAATTGAGGACACTTATTAGCTGCAGGCAATTTCACAGTTTCAAACTATCGAATAGCTGAACGGTTATATAACTGGCACACGATAACTCGACGACACCCGAGCACTGAGTTTTCTCTAATGGAAAATCTGCATAATGGCTCCTCGCTGATTCGATTTGTCGGAAAAACCTTAACCCCGACCGAGTCGGGCTTAATGGACGCTTATTTGCTTACACAGCCTTGTAAAATGAACGAGGACTTTTTGTGAGTTACTTTCCGACGAAAAGAGTGAGTCGCCGACGAATATGGAACCCTTGTAAGCGATATCCAATAACATTTCAGCCTCGAGCGGCGTCGTGTTCCATGTCCATTATAACGGGTGAATCAACCAGAGACAAGACTATCTAATATTACAGACACTATTATTACATAATTTATTTGATGTATTGTTGTACATTCTCCTTCTAATAAATAGTATAATGTTAATGGCCCAGGGATAGAAAAAGGTTGGTGAGAATAAGTTTGATGTAGTATAAATAGCAGTAGCAGAATAAATTAAAGGCAGCAATCTAAATGAAACCGTACTAAATGACTATGCAAATGATAAAACAAATTTATATGAATCATTCAGATCCTAAACAAAGCTAATGTACGTAGCGGAAAACAAATTGAAGAATCACAAATGAAGACATCAAAAACGCGAGCGAAGGAAACGTGGCATCGTTTGTTAGCGTTTCCCGATGAAAAATTTCAGCTCATAATCCTGTTTCTGCCGGTGCTTTTATTATTCGCACAATGCAAATCCAATTTTGCCCAGAAACGACGGGGCGTGGGGATTCGAATAAATATGTTTGATATAAAAGTGAGGGCGATCGTTTATCATTATAACGCGGACTCGCCGCGCCTTCACCTCCTCAAATATACATAGATTCTAATATAGCGAGATGACAGATTTACGGAACGATCAAAAATGTACATAAAAGATTGATCGCGTGACCTCTGACACTCGAGTATCGAGATTTAATTAACTAGACAGCGTGGATCAGGCGCCGAGGAAACGACTTATAATTTGAGATCTGTTTCGATTTAATTTGCTCGAGTTTGCACTACATTTTCTGCAGACTTATTTAAATATAAAATAGTGTACTACTACTACTAACTAATGTTTGAAATAACGACATCATCTTTGAGATTTAGTTTACCGTGTGTTAGTCTTTTGGTTAGTGCGTTGATAGGCTAACGCGAAAATCATTTTTATAGAATAAGCGCGTACTATGAATTAAAAAAACTAAGATGTCTTTCCAAATACATATGTCTAAATAAGATTTCATTTATTTATTTTCAATGTCCAAATTCATAACTGTTCATTAGTACTTACAGTCTACTGTAAGAATAGGTCTGTATAATCTTACTGGTGTAATTCTTCCACGTAATTAATGGGTATGTCCTTCAGTATTATAGTAAGACCGAAAATGAGCTTAACAGATGAAAGCGTACTGACGCATTAACGTGACCGCAGCTACCTGGATATATTCTAATGAAGCCTTTCCCAAATGCGCTAACAATACACGAGATTTAACGTTAATCGTCCATATAAAAATCTTATTACTTGATAATACTAGGTAATTACGAGATAAACGCGAATATCAGCTGCGTTAAAGCGTAAGTATTGATACAAATTTTGTTTTAACAAATATCGTAAATAATTTACTAATGGGATCGTGTCCACAGCAATATAGGGCTAAAAATGTCATGAAAAATAGTATTTTAATGCTCAATGACCTCTTGACCGGATCTTTAAGATTCGAATCGTGGGTCTACTGATGGTGATTGGCAAAGCATTTCAAGCTTCTATTTTTTCTACAACCTACTCGGTACAACGAAGGAACGATAACATTTGTCATCAGGCCAATAGCTGTGCTGTAACGCCTAACTCTAGCTCTAGTACATTTTCTTGCAAAAGTTTTTTTTTTCTATAATAGGGGGCAAACGAGCAAGCGCGTCACCTGATGTTAAGTGATCAGCGCCGCCCATGAGCACTCGCGTTGTCACGAGTGTGTTGCCGACCTTTTAAGGAAAGGTACGCTCTTTTTTTGAAGGTCCCCAAGTCGTTTTTATTCGGGAACACTGCATGAAGAAGCTGATTCCATAGGATGGTCGTACGTGGCAAAAAGTTTCTGCGAAAACGCACTGTGCTTGACTGCCAGCTGTCAAGTGTAACCCTAACATCACCAGGCAGTAAAGACAAACTCGAATCAAATTAAAAAGGCAACAATAACGAATGGGAGGGATTTGTTAAAATGAATGTAAAGCCTCGCATAGGAATGAGCTGGCGGATCGCTGGCCAGCGGCCAATACTACCAGTGCCGTAATTAAGCGACTCCGCTGGGAAAACTTTATTGCTTGTAGTTTTTTAATAATCCGCTTACATTTTTATATAAGCCTGAATATATCTGAATATTATCGGCGTTTAATCAAGAGTTAACTTAAAGTAAATACTAATTTAATATAAATTTTTAGTTTAATTAAGTAAACTTGTGAGTTTAAAAGTTAAAACGTTAGTTAATGATTTTAATTTCCGTCAATTGTGATTGACCGTGATAAAATATATTTTTTAAATAATAATTCGCTTTCATATTTTGATTCTTGCTTAGTATGAAATATACTTAGTATGATTAAATTAAATAGTAAGGCTTTTAATGATTTAACTGCGCTTGTTTTCAAACGATAATACGGTAACAAAGTATGGTTTGAATCAATATACTGTTCAATATCAAACTTTAGTAAAACAAACGAAAGAAAAACATACTGTCTAAGTAATGTTCGTCCTAATCTCTTAAGAGCTTAAGAAAGTTTCCTTTAAACAATAATAAAGTTATTTTATTCCAGATGTTTGTACAATAACAAACTAATTAAGAAAGTAAATTTTAGATTTATTAGTTATCCAGTCCCCTAGTGGGACTCTGTCTAGACTCGAGACCGAGAAACATGAAGTTAAATGTTCTGCATTTAATTTATTTAGCTAATACCAGCGCTTGGTATTTAGAGATTTTTGCAGTAGAAAAGATGAATGAATTGTTTTAAATAATATACTTCATTTCGAGTCACTTTCGTATTGTATGTAGGGTTTTCTATTACAGTGTGTTTTATTTGGTTTATTTATGTTTTTAGACTATTCACTAAAGTGTCTTTTTAGTTTTTTACGTATGGGTAGTGTATTTCTCTCCTCTAAAATACGTAAATTTTAAATAATTGTAATATGCATACCGAGCAATTGACATTCGAAACACGTTTTATATCTACCACCGTTTCTTTGTTACATAAACTTAAAGGTTTGTCAAATTTTGTTTTTTCACGTCAAGGGACCATAGATTTGAGTTAAATGGTTTTAATTTCAACTCGATACTTGACGTGTTTTTGGAATTAAGAAAGACAGGCAGACCAAAACAAAAGTTGCGTTTTTTTCCTAAGGACGGGTTTTTTTATTGGGTACGTAACCTAATACAAAAAAAAACCGTAGATAATAATGGTCTGCGATACACCAATAGTCGTGTACGACAACGTGCTCTAATCACTGGTTAGGATAACCTTTACCCCGATGTGTCGCTTTCGTAATAATTACACTCAATCCGACTCAGAATCAGGTCGCATAAATAGTATGTCAATATCACACCTATTTTTCTCATTCTATCGTTACGTTTATCGTAATAGCTGTGTTATCAGCCAGAGATTACGTACTCGTCTACTGATAACGTAGGGAATTCAGTTACGTGTATGTTGTATTTCGTATGACATGTTTGACGTATAAAAGACTCAATTAACTAATTTATTGGCTACTAGAGAAGGAAACAAGGGAATTTCAAAAGATGTTCTTTGGCAATATAGATTATATATTATGACGAGTATTTGCTATTTAATATGTTTATTAAAAGGTTTAGTGAATTTATTCGGTTTCCTTTATATGACTCAATAATCATGCCGTGTTAATTCCTTCGTTATAAGCCGGTTACTTTTCTAAGTTTTCTTTTAACCGGTTTTGGAGGGACTTATATGGGTAAAATAGTTTAGCATATCCTAAATAATGATAGTGTCGTGTGATAAATGGTTGGGGTTTTTTATTAAATCCTGAAATTACATAAATATCTGTATAAAAGAGATATTTCAATTACTCATAGGTAGATATGTATAATAATAATATAATACACGCAGTAAGTATACACCACAATAAACTGAGCTGTATTGTTTATAAATTTTAAAATGCTTTTCACAATTCCACCATTGTTACATTTCTTAATGTTTACGAACGTGATTTCTCACTCGGATCAATAAGATCGTAGTCAGCATTTCTCATACAAACCGCATCGTTCCTTCCTACGATCGGGTCACGTTTGTTTATCACACATGAGGATTATTATTGCTTATCTGTGCGTGATAATTGTGAATGAGTGGAGCTTTGTTTAATATTCTTAACAATTTGCCGTTAGACCCGTATCGATCGTATCAGAATTCGCGTCAATTCGATCGCGGCAGCACGCGCCGTGTTTTAGCTCGTTTTTCTATCGCTTTATTAGTGGCCAGTTAGTCGTAATAAATATTGACCAATTAAAAAAGGTTTTATTGAATATAATTAGTGGAAAAAAAAACAAAATGCGGAAATTACGTCTTCTAGTGTCTGTTAGTGGTACTTTTGCAATAACTACCGTCGTGTTGGTTCTACTGTCGCGTCAAGATAATACGAATAATGTTCCGAATCGTATCACTCGGGATGTACATCAAGACCCATCAGTTTTACCCACAGAGAATATTAGTGTTGACGATAAACGATTGAAAGTTATTGAGGTATGCGTAAAATGTTTTACAGATTGTTTTTCGTGATTTTAACATTTTGTTTAATTTTATCTAGATATCTTTCTAAGCTTTAATTGGTGTATTATTATGTGTTGCTCAATTTAATTTTAATCAGATTAGATCCAACTCAAATCAATGTGTAAACGCTTAAAATTCTTTGCTATATGTTATATTGATTATTTATATTCACTAAACTAGGTCTTGTGATTCTATCAATTATCAACGATTAAATACTTAAAAAGATGTAGTGGTGCAAGTTTAATTTTACGAAATACTCACGGCACTAAAATTTAGGTGTTTGAAGTACGAAAAGACGCGACAAGAATAAAGCACCATTAATTCTTTTATTATTTTTATTTTCCTATCAACATATTATAGCCTAAAAAAGAAAAATGATAAATATTTATCTCAAATAAAATAAAAAAACTTAACCATCAAAAATATTATTCACATAGTAAAAGCTACCTGCATTTTATTTTTAAAACAATAGTTTTACTCTTACTTCGAAAACTTTCTATATGAGCAAATAATAATGTGAGCCATCCTCGCCATTTTATAAATTAAAAGCTGAAAAGACAGTCACTGTTAGCATCGGCACCGGGTCGTAAAGTTTGCGGGCCTAATAATAATGAATGGCTTCGAGAAAAGTACGATATCCTTTCATTAGTGTAGTCTCCTACAGCTCCGAGATTAAAACTTACGCTCCGGGCGACTTGCTCTGTATACGTATAGCTTTTCATGCTCTTACATTGGGTTTTCCACGATGACACGCACAAAACGCCAGTTTTTTATCTTTTTTATCGTTATCTGACTAGACAGTTTTTTTTTCAGCCAGCATTCAGGTTGAATGGAGTTTTGAAAAGGCGTAAGGTTCTTTTTTTTTTGATTTGGCTACAAAGATATGTTCGGGTAGTGTATGCGATGAGAGATATTTTCCAATGAATTTTTACAAGTCAAATTACACTGTAGTAGCACGGTAGGTACATATGTTATGTATTGTATAAATAATAATTTTTTTTCAGAATATTCCGAGCACACAGCGGCCTGTGTGCGAAATTGGCACTCCGAAAGTTTTAACCACCACGAATATTTTACAAAAGTTTTAATTTACGTTGTGTTCGCTTTTGTTGTCTGCTCTCGTTATAGTAGTTTCGTTTTGTATATTCAATAAGATTAATTTAATTTAATTTTCGTTATTAAATTGGACTGTCTGAATAGTAAAGGGAATTTATGAAAATTTTCGCTCAAATGTTACCAGCGTTCTAGGGTCGTTCAACTCTATAGTTTCCATACTACCAGGTCGTCTAAGTTTGCCTCGTGTAATGCAACGTTAATAGAAATTGTTTGAAACATTACCTTAGTTATTAGAATGGTATTCCATATATTGTTGTACTAATCGATCTTTAAATGTTTCTTAAAACCGACAATTGTACTAACAGTAATTATGAAGTAGGAATAATGAAGAAATAAAAAACAGATACGAATAAAATAACTGAACAAAATGTAGCGTGAAGCGGTTATTTTGAATAACATAGAATCATTTTCTTTCCAGATGATGCGTCACGCGTGGAATAACTACAAATTATACGCATGGGGCAAGAACGAGCTGAAGCCTATATCGAAGCGAGCGCACTTGACCAGCGTGTTCGGAGGGGGTGATCTAGGTGCTACCATAGTGGACGGTATGGACACGCTCTACCTGATGGGGCTCATGGAAGAGTTCAGAGAAGGCCGGGAATGGATAGCTCAACACTTCCGTATCAGCGAAATCGTAAGTAGCTTTTGTTTTGGTCATTATAATAATGAACTGAAAGCGACCCGCCCCGTCTTTATACATATAAACCTCGTGAATCACTCAATTTAATTTAAAACCGCATGAGAATCGGTTGCTTGGTGTTATAGATTTAAGCATACATAGGGATACATAGGTCCAGAGAAAGCGACTTTGTTTTTAAATACTACTAGCCGGCCCAACGCGACTTCTTTCACGCCTACCTATACTTCCCGAAGCCCCATACCCTACACCTAATTTTTTTTATTTAAAAACCATCCTCGCTTATCCAAGAATATTCTAAAAAAGAATTATGTAAATCGGTTCAGCTGTTATCGAGTTATGCGCTTACCAACACATCTTGCGATTGATTTTTATATAATAGATATAGTGATGACTACGAGAAATGTGCGATGTTATAGATAAAGGCATATTTGACGCCTAAGAAGATGGCTAGTAACTGACTGCGAAAAACGACCAGACGTCAATGACGAAACTATAACAGTTCCGTACAGGAATATAAGAACACCTTTTTTTACGGGGCGAAATCCTCTTACGGATACCGCGTCCTCCTCGGGGGAGGAGGAGGCGGTTATGTCGGACTCGCCTAAGATCGGCCACTACCGACTAAAACCCACCGGTGTTCCGTCGCGCACCCTTGCGGGGGCGGACTCGCTGAGGACGCACGAAGCAATCT
>DWAJ01003416.1:0-14858 GCA_018238005.1 Eurema mandarina
AATCCCATTTCGCAGAAAACCATCAATTTTAATGAATAGTGAATTAATATGTATGTAATTACGATATGAATAAGTCGCGGGCGGTTGGGGCGAGGTGGATTTTGCCACCAAGGGTTCAGTACCTAGGAACATTATAAAAATTTGCCGTTTTAATTATTTATAGTGTTTACGTGTGGGTATCTTCGACTAACTGAAAGGTGTTAACATTTTCACCAATTCAAAGAACCGAAAACTTGAATATGCGGTTTAAATTTAATACAAATAACGTATCTTTCTGCAGGCCAAAGTGCAACGAAATCGTAGTACGTTTTGCGTTAAATAGTAACGAGTTCAAACAGTCTCACAAGCTTTCGCGTTTATAATATTAGGTTAGTCGCACTGTCATGCTGTATATTTGCATCTAGCTTAAACTGCTTTTACCAGCTCCCACCGGCATCTACTAGCACCTACTGGCAGCCGAGCAGCTTAGCGTGAAAAATGCTCTTCGCCGGGACATTATGCTGAGTCACTGCCATTGGGAAACATTATCTTTATTTTAAATATACTGTATTGCATGAATTAATTTACAATGTGATTTTAATGGTAAGAAGAATTTTATATTTATTAAAAGAAACAATAGGTTATAATTTTTTCATAAAGTTAATGTTAGTACCTATTATAGTTAATAGTACATTATAATAATATCAGTTAGCAGTAATTGAATGTGGTTCTAGAGCGTTCCCGTAATGAAGTATGTGTTGCATCTTAATGACGAGAGATGGGTTTATTATAACTTAGGTACTCATATTGAAATAACTAGAACTTATTAAGAGGAATACAACATTCACTACGTGTTAGTTTAATTGGTAGTTAACTGTAGATTACAAACACTAGAACGATAATAAGAATAAAGCTATTCAATCATTGGAATATTTTAGTGTTAATGTTTTGTGGTGTCGTATTCGTTAATATACTTATATTGTCACCATTTATTGGGTTTTTTGGCAATGGAAGCTCGTCTCATGGATCACACAGTCAGACAGCATTAGACTCGCCATACAAACACATAAATAAGCACACAACTCACGAGCGACATGCAAACTGGATATTAAATATGTAATTTCACTTCGCATGCAAATAATGCGCTGAAACACTGTACATTCATTACGCTATCTACAGCCCCGACGTTACACTCTTTGTTAACTAAACGATACATTTTAATATTCAAAATTGTTTTTATTATGAGAACAAATGTTTTTCATAGATTAATTCTCGTTCCATTTGCTTGCGGATAGTGTATCGAGCAAATTGCAAATGTACAAATTTCTATTTCGTTTTTGAAAGTAATGATTCGTAGCGTTCGACTTTCATGTTGATGTTTAAAATATTCTGTCGAATGGAATATGAATAATAAACGACCTTGTTTGTTTTTAAATATGTGGGTATGTATATTCTGTTTGTATGTGCGTTTATAAATCATATTTATTATTATATACGAATTGAATTCAATCATTTATTATGAAAATCAATAAAATGGTTCTAAAGCGCAATGCTTATTACTTTTATTATATAAAAGATATTATCTTGATAATATTATATGATAAAAAATAATGCTAGAACTTTATTATGAGAATTAATAATTAATAGCACTTATGTCAATAATTTTGATAAACATATTAAACAGTTTTAACGCTAACTACGTCCTAGGATGTATACTAATACTTTGAAATCATGGTATAAAAACCAAATAAGAAACCACTGATTCGTCAAGCTATTTCTATGGTCGACATCGAACTTAAAATAAATATAAGAAGAGGGCACAATAAAGCTATTCACATATAAATTAATAATTCTATATATTATTATTCCCAGCAGAGGAACAGAGATTAAAGTAGTGTGAGTAAACAAAGGTTATAGTGAATAGATATCGTAGCTTCAGTGCAGACTGTCGTGTGT
This sequence comes from Eurema mandarina, assembly GCA_018238005.1. Classification (NCBI taxonomy): domain Eukaryota; kingdom Metazoa; phylum Arthropoda; class Insecta; order Lepidoptera; family Pieridae; genus Eurema; species Eurema mandarina. The sequence goes on from DWAJ01003416.1 coordinate 1,936, forward strand.
CGTCTGTCGTCTGCTCTCTAATGAAGTTGAACAAATTCAACAGCGACTTAGGGTTGCCACGTGCTGCTAAATAGTATTTAATTAAGGAAATTATTAATTTTATAGACACGTACACTTCTATGTATCGTGCGAGTAAAATAAATAAATATTTTCAGGACATTTATACACAGCGCCATCTAGTTCCAAGCTAAGCAGAAGCTTTTGTTACGGCAACTAGATAACGAATTAAATTATATGTAATTTACTTATTTACATACTTTTATTTTGTAAATCCACACATACAACACATAGCAACACTCAGACCCCAGAAAAATACAAATGTAAATTACAAATATACTTTTCCGGTGTGGAAATCGAACCCACAACCCTTCGCGCAGCAAGCAGTTGTGCTACCACTGCGCCAAGCGGTCGTCAATTATACTCGTACAAGCATAATGTATGGATGTGCTATTAAAAATATGTTGAAGCATATCAATGTAATAAAAAATATGTTAAGGATTGTTTTTAATCACTGTTTTACCACGTGGACCGCTAATGCTTTTTCAGGAAGCGATTTTTTTTTTATTTCAGGAAGGATTTTTTGAACTGTTGTACTAATACCGTCGAACGGCACACGTTTTACTTTTCAATTGGTATGGCTAGAATTATCATAACTTACACCGGCACTAAGCCAAGCTCCACCAACCCTACCACATTATAATGAAGCATTAGTTGTCATCACTAGCGAACTATTAGGCGTTATGTGGTGCAATAACTCAGAGCACCGGCGCCCGCGCACGTCACCAATAATATGGCAACTTTAATGCGCTCTCAAACACATTGTCAACACTATCATTAACCTTTGTGACATCATAAAGCTTTGGATTTATTTTATGCCGTTTTTCACTTTAGAACGGAATTTTAGGGTTGAGATCAAAGTTAATAAAAATATCATCGTCCATGATTGACTCATTAACGCACCCAGCGGTTTAAAAATAAACACCGACAGATGTATATACAACATACAAATTATATACCAAAATTATTTTTGTAAATCCTAATATCACTACAATAAGATATTCTTACATTAACCTCTCTCTTTATATCTTTATACTACTACAATTATAACGACGTTTTACAAATATACGTACATAAAACTAAAACCTTTCAATGCTTCAAAGAAGAGCCTTTTAGACGATTTTTTTAATCTAACTCAATCCATATTACTAAGAACAGCGCAAATCTCAATAGCAACGCATTTGAATTTAGCTGAGCGAATGTTTAATAAGGCGCTGGTACTGCGAGTCCGTTGAATCAATAGCTCTGAATGTAACTAAAGTTCCACCTAAGAACAACTTTACACAAAGAATTGAATAAAAATTTGCATCCGAGCGAAGTTCCGCAGCTAAGTCAGCTATTTCTTAGTTTTATTAAATTTCTTCGGCATTATAATGTAATGTTCGCGTCTACCTATAGAGCGAGATGTTTGAACTTGCGATCGGTTTCTGGGTTAGTGGAACTTTTTACGAGCCCCAGATCGGGAACCTCTGTTATTACTCTTTTTAATATTTGACTAGACTTAGGTAAATCCATCGGTGAAAAGTGCTTCTGTTCTTCAGTGCTTCTGTTGTTAAGATAAGTTGTGTAGATGCCTAAAAAATGTATACTATAATTAAGTTTTGAATAATTATTATGTATTAAATAGAAAGTGTTTGTAAAAAATTGCTTTGTAAGAAATGCTATAATAATTAATAATCAATAATTGTAAAATAAACTACCACATTGAACAGTAATCTGCGCAGACGCTAAACACCTTGCAGTTATATTTGTATTCAATAAACGTAGCCTTAAATCTCGTTCGTATCGCGAGGAAATAGTTGAACGTCGGAGACTGAAGTGGGGCGACCCACATCCCAACAACCCCCGGACAACCCCGGGCTCGCTATTAATCTGTCATTAACCTTCCATCTGAAAAGCTTGATTCTGATCAACACTAGGTTTTTTCGGATAGGCGAGCACTGGTTTTTTTATGTAACGTGTGTTTTTGAATGTTGAAATTAAAATCACCCTTGATGATATGTTAAAATTATCTGGTAGACAGAGAGAGTTATCTTTCCCGTAATAATTACTTTCAAATTATTAATAGTAAATTAATTTCCAAATTAAATTAAAATCTTACGGGAATGACACAGAGCTATAAAATAATTATCATTCCGTGTGTCCTTATACATGTACATATTATGTTTTCATGTGCTTAGAACCGAAATAAATTCGTTAGGGTTGCGTGACGCCCGCGTGACGCCGCGACCCACGTCTCCTGAAACACTTTCCCTATTTCATTTATCTGACATTCCAATATAGCCCACTTTAATGTCTGCTTTATCCTTAAATAAACGATCTACTATATTTTATGTCTCTATTTAGTAGGCTTCGCTCATGACTTCTTTTTAATAAAGTTTAATTCGGTTATTTTTTTAATATATTTTTTATAAAAGGGAAGGGAATGAACTCTCACTTCCTTAATGTAAATTGAAAATATATATTCTTAAATCTTCCAGTCCAAATGGACGATCCAACACAAAAATAATTATTAAATTCGAATAAGTAGTAGGTACATGAGATTAGTGCGTTCAAGAAACAAACAAACTTGAGCTATATAATATTGGTTTATATTTAGTGACATGGATCGCCAAGCCGCATCCGGTGAGGTGTCCCCCAGCCGACAGGATGCGGTGCCATGCAATACCACCTTCTACAGTTACGAGACATTTGTCTACACTTCATATATAAAAATGAATAGGCTATGGGCAACATTTGATATTATACGAAAAATCTGTGGTACCTTAGCAATTTGCTAATGAGAAGATCATCAGTGGACGAGTGAAACAAACAAACTAAACTGACACACTTAAGCCTTTAAATGAAATATTATTTTCCGCACAGAACTCCAGAACGTTCTATAGCGAGCTGGGTCAACCAGCTTGTTAATATTTTTAAATAAAGACGCAAAACTTCACAGAATGTAAAAGGAATATAAAAACTCTTTGAATGGATCAAGATGAATTAGCTTATCTTAACTCGCTCCACAAAAGAAGTACTTATTATAATATCGTTAATTTATTCTCGTCTGTGAAACTTCGCTTTAAATTGAACATTTATTTAGCATCTTAGTTATCGCGTTATGTATTTTATCCGACTACGGTGAAGGAAGGGTTTTCGCAATCTATCTGTATCTGAGCGTTGGCAGTCAAGAGTAAATAAACGAAATATTTTATGAATAGATTCGTAAATAGATTCCTAGTAACGACCTAAGTGACATAAGCTAAAGGGATTTAATAAAAACAACATAAAATATGAGCACTTTATATAGAAAAAATATATGTTTCAATGTGGTCGTACAGTTCTGTCGTGTCGTTTTACTTATTACGTAGTCGGGTTATAGTTTGAAACTTGTTGTATTATGAATATTGGCTCAAATACTTTGATAGTAACTGATTGTGGCGGCTCGCCAAGCGGGCGGGAGGTTACGGCGCAAGTTTTCCAACTTTTAATTCGGAGAGCTCGCTCGGTCGGTCGGGTGGCCTTTGGACTTTCATCCCCTCAATCTGTTGCTGATCACGCCGGGCTGTCGGCCGGAAAAGTTTGCACTATCATGGCTTAGGTCAAGAGTTTGCATATTGAAATTATTAGTACTGATCTTTCTTTAATTTGGGAATTTTTCCTCGTGACTACGTCTAATGTGAGTATAACTAATATCGATAAACAGCAATTCGGTTTAGTAACCTGAATTCATAATAAAGATACTTACAACGCTGGAAAATTTCAGCTAAATTGGAGCGAATTTATGGTTAAAGTCTTTTTAAATCAATCATCAAATAGTTGAGTGATTTTCTCAATCTACATTTCCTCGTCACAAAACACTTACAACGCTTCGAGTATGGAGAACATACCTCAACTCGCAATTGCGTGATTGAGTGCACAAGTGAGGCCGACAAGATTTGATAACAATTTGCGAGGACTGTCCAGTGACGTCACAACGCAGGAATGCCGGGGCTCGCCAATCAACAGAATAGGAGCAATTAAGTGTCCGTCCGAGACACAACATGTGAACACTTAAGCCTTTATAGTCCTTTTGTCGTTGTAATAGGGCCTAAAATCGTATACACTTGATGTATGTAGTCATAAGGACCATGTGTAGGGATACAATATTAAGACTCGAATTAATAAAGTCGATCACGCTATGGGCCGTGACTCGAATTACACTAGAAGATAGATTTAAAATACGGATCAATTTTGTCATTAAAACATAACGGCTACTGCAATTTCTAAGGTCACTATATAATGGTACTTTTGCGTTACCTGCTCATGATATTATTAACGTTCTATTTTAGTAACGGCTTCTAAAAGTACGTAACTGTTTATAATTGTAGCTTTTAAAGTTAATCGACCAGTACTCGGTAGTAATTTGTGGTCAAATAATAACATTTCATTTATTTTTGTTACATTCACGTAAATGTTTACATTTCATAATTGTAACTGTTGAAATTTTATGCATTTAATTGTGTTATTTTGATCGTCGTAATACTCATTTTATATCAAGTCATTAATTTACAAATATAAATATAATTTAGAGCCCATTCATTTGATTTCTTTAACTTATATTTACATGACATATTACAAAATATGTATGTGTTTAATTGGCTGGGCTCCTCACAAGCACAAGGTTCCACTCACGCAGCCATCAGCGAGATACTTACACCAGCTTGCGTATAGCGCAAGGGGCATACGGCGGCCATTAGCGGCGATCGTAAACGTGTAAAAGAAACTCCTAAGTCACTTTATATTGCTCTCCGAAAGTAAAAGCATTCTCGGAAAGGTCGGCCCAGCTCATGTATCTCGATGTTTCCGAATTCTCTAACTGCCAACAAACAGCACAACTTATTAGGTCAACATTGTACTTACGGCAAATCTCATCGCTTTTATTGGGATCAAGAAAACAAACTAGATTACATGAAATAATAAATTGAGGCTAAGTTCAGGTTCTGAATATTCTGAGAGCTCTACGTACAATGTAATAAGAAAAATATCCGGTTCTATAACATTTTCGTCCTTGCTCCGAGCTACCGTTCGATAGCATATTTCGGTAGGGAAGACAAATTTATTTATCGCCTTTGATGAAACTAAGTAAATAGCCACGTATCAGCTATTCATAGCGCCACTACGATCCACTTTGATTATGTCTCTTAAAAATTCATGTAAAAGGTGAACGAATTTTTCAGTCGCCGAAAGCTTTCCGTTTTCAGAAAGATATAAATCTACCACCGAAATGTTATCAAGTTGTGCACGTTAATAAATTGGCTCACGAGCGCTCGGTACAGAGATTCACCTTCAAGTTGCACACTGTGACGCATTCTAGTTTATTGCAATCATATTTATGTCAACCGCTATTTATTTTTAACACAAAGTCTTCATACTGTTGTCAATATTTTTAGGAGACATTGAAAATCAGTGATTTGCTGAGTCATGGTCAGTGGTAGTCGTTTCACAAAGCACCTCATTGGATTGATTTACTGTTTATTACTCACTAAACAATAATACACTTATTGTCTATGTATGTGCCCTCTTTCTTTCTTACTTACATATCTTAGCGCTAACTTATTCATATCGATATATCGTGGTATCTGCTTTTCGTGCGCTGAACGAAAGGTATTATCCTCGTCCCGCATGCCTCTACCCCACCACACCCCTCATCACACCCTATCGTTAAATCACAAAGCCTTTGTATCATAATATGGCAGGCTTTGATAGCCACATTTAATTATTGAATTCCTAAGAACTAATAACTTGCGAGGCGAGATGAGATATAGGCACATTGATTAAACATTACACCGGCCGAAGCGTCCAATAAACGTGCAGGTGACACCGTTCTAATAACCACTCTTTACTAGATCACTATTCGCACTAAATTTATATAGCCCATTAAAATTTGGTTTCTACTGTCACGATCCTTATGTATGCTAAAATATTTTCAATAGCATTTTCTGAGAAGTATAGAAATTATAAAAACTTGGATTCTATATTTATTTCATCAGGCACGTGCTGCAGAAACCATTCTCATAGACAGTACAAGGTATGACTAGAGAAATTTAATTGATTCAAATTGAAATATGCAAATTGATTTGATAACACCAGCCCTTGATGTCTTATTGTCAGTACCGAGTGCCCTGTGGCCATTCGCGATGTGTCCGTCACAACTCACAAGTAGCTGAGGCTCACGAATAAATGATGCGCCCGGCCCTCCCCGTGCGGGATCAAACAAAGAACTCGCTGAATCTTTAAGCGCACGACGTTAGCAAATAAAACTCTCGTTACCGTTACAACATTCTGACAAAATTAAACCGGATTAAGGCTTTAATAATGCATAAAGTTTTATTACGTAAGATAGAGAGGGTGTGGTATCGGAGTTAATGTGGGCTCATTTGGCAGCCGGCGGCCATTACGGGGAATTGGGCCTTGCGCTAATTAGCATAGGGCTCATAATGGCAGCGGGACTGTGGCTGTTAGCGTTCCGTTTAGGCGCAAAGCATTAGCATGCTGATGGCGCGGGTGGCAGCCCTACTGCCCGGCCGGGCCGCGCCGGACCGCGCGACGGTACAAATTTGTACTAACTTCACAAATTCGTGTTGTTGTCCGCCATTAACCCAACCACTGAACGCTACACATGCCACGCGACACATCACTGTAAATATTTATTGCTAGAATCTTAAGGTCGGCTATGTTAACCGCTGCTAGTGTGCGTTGTGTTAAAAACTAAACAAGTATTCAATAAAAAAAATCGATAACAAAAACCAATTTGATATGATAGAAAAATCAGGCGAAATCGTTAAATAGCATGTGGTGAGATTGGACAAATTTTAAAACACTTTCATTAATCTGGTATCGAACGAATCCAATATGCAAAATGTCTCGATCCAATGCGGTCGCCCGACCAGCAGCAAACTTAATTTTGGTCAAATCATACGCCAAACTTTTTATTGTATAAATGCCTTTGTATGTTATACGCTGTTCGTGTTAACTTTATACAAATTACATAATACACGTTCGTATAAGTGGAGAGAGAAATTTTAAATTTCCATATCCAGCTACACACGTTACCGAAATAAAGGTTCTTGAATGGACAAAACCGTGATTGTAGGTTCCGTTCTCCTATTTTCCTCTTAGCTTCGAAACTTTAAAAAATAAAAATGTCATGACCCCAACCAATGTGCCTATGTGTTGGTTACAGAATTTTACGACTACAATGTTGTACACTCACGAGCATTATAATCTTAACTTATCTCTTTATAGATGTTACAATATGACATGAACATCAAACGTTTTCACAGACCCTAAGCTCGACATTAAGCATGCAACAAAAGGTTCCCAGAAGAGAATTACCCACAACACACTTCGCTATAAATAGAAGCTTAACCGCAAATTTCTGATATATTTATCCGTCCATCGAGATATCGTTTTCCCGTTGAATGACAAGTAAACAATCGTTGTTTGCCTTCACACCACAACACACTACAGTACAGAACAGATAACACTGTTTCATGTGGAGTATTTCATTAATATCTCTTTTTGGCTTCCTTGTTTTCACAGCGGGTACACTACTAGCGACTACACACGTAAATTGTCAATTCTAACGTGACAAGCACGCGATTTTCAGTCTCGATTATTTTTTTTTAACTACTTAAGTTATTAACTTTAAATAAAATCAGTTAAGTCATATAAGTGTGAATAAGTTACAGTCAGATAGACAAATATTAACTATAAAATATAGTGTTACTAAAAAAAGCTTACAGGTTTAAGCGTTGGCAGCTACGCACTACACATCCAGTCTCTTGTACAGTATTTAATTCCACCTCGTGAAATATATCGCAGTTGGCACTCGCCGAGCCCTTAATGTATAATGCGCGAAGCGAGGCCCCGGGGGCCCGGGGGCTCGCTAATAGATTCTTAAGGGCTTATTGAAACAAGCGGGCTTTTTGCTTCCCGACCGTTGTCTAGTTTTTGCGCCGGCAGCGTTTCGCGGAATGCTTGAATAATTTATATTACTCACGAAATATAGAGATACACCCGTGCTGCTATTGAGATGAAAAGCTCAGTTGATTTGCGTTGTCTATCTGTCCCTGTGTTTGCTGTATCTGTGGGTGTGAGACTTTGAGCAAGTTCAGTCTGTATGGAATAGAACATAGTGTAGCTTTCAAGATTCGATACAAGCGACACGTCTGCCACGACTTGTTTATCACACTAAAAATTAACGTATTATAATAATATTATGACTAGAACCATAACGTTTTGAAAACATTGCAAATTAGTGAAAGCCTTCTAATTGCATGTTTTAGTGTCGTGTTTTTATATTTATACCTATAAACAAATAAAGCAATATTTATATTTGCTTATGTTTTATTGAGTCACGAGCAAAATTAATTCAGTAATGCCTCATTAACCCAAATGCAAATATTTCAAGCGGACACATTTTTTCGAAATTGACCTTTTGAATAAATCTTTTGATAATCCATGGTTTAAATGAGTTAATATAAACTGTGATGGCATTAATGTAGGTAATCATCGGTGCTAATGTAAAGTTTCATTAAAATCAGTGAAGCAGTTTTCGACCAACGACAAAATAAACGTACTTAGATTGTCAAAATTACTTTCGTCTTTACAAATTTTATTTATTAGTTTTGAAGGAATATTTGTAAGTTATAATAAAATGTAAACACATTCCCAAGTCCCTCAGTTGAAGGTGAACAATTTGAGGCGGCTCAACTCAATAAGTAGGGTTTAACTTTCGCTCAAATAGTTTGGTCGCCTGTCACAGTTCGATGACATTACTCGCTTATACATTGTTTGAAATTAGTCTTTTAGAACAATAGATCTATTTATTACCTTAATTAATCATAAATTAGCAATAAGGCTTTATATACATCAATTTCTTATGAGCAGTCCATTGAAAATACGTAGGCATACAAGCAGAGTCCTCGGTAACTACATGTCGCCTGTGTCTTATCTCAATCTACAAGCTTAACCAAGTCTCATCAAAATTTCTTCCTTACTTTAAATTTCAAAGTTGAACAAACATTTAAGTGTAAACAATTTTTAAAATTCTATTTGTATTGTTTAGTTTTGATTCCCTTCCAATTTTTTAATTATTTATATAATATTCAATTTAGCTTTTTATTTCTATTCAATTAGAAATAATTGTTTACTAATATGCAGTTATCATATTTGTTGAGCATCCGACTGTAAGAAAATCCTTCCTTACTTACTAGTATTTTGTGCCCGTACCAGGGCACCATACATTTAAGGTACCTGGTTTCAAAACCTAGTAGCGTCAAAACGTGTCGTCCCTGCAACAGGCCAGTCCAACAACTGAACGTCGATCATCAGGAAAACAACCGAAGTTTTCCTGACGCTACACTTGACTGATCTTTTCGTCCACAAAGAGATAATATCGAGCGGCTCTGTGGCTCTGCTCTGCGCTGTGAGCTGCCTCTATTCACTAGTTCACTCGATGGCTCTCGAGCTATTCAATAGATCTGCCGATATTATTGCTTTTATTTGTAAAATATAGTGGATATTCTATTCAGAGGCCTCTTATTAGCAGACGGGTATTGTCAGCATTGTCATGGATGATCCGGCTCTGTGAGGACTATGTAATTAGTTGCTGGAGTTTTGCAATATACATATATACATACATACAAACATAGATTTCAGTACTGACGGTTGGTAAGAGTAGCTATTGAAAAACTTGAATGAAAAACTTAATTAATTCTTTAATTATTGTTATTAATGATTACATAACCATAGTAACAGCGATGTGGTTGTTTTTTTATCACAATAATTAATATTGTGTATAACTTTTTTTATTGTATGCATGTTACTTTTTCGTTTTACTTTTTGTTTTGTAGCGACCACTATTCATGCGCCGAGTCTGAATCGCGCTTACGATATTTTTCCGAGACTTAGCATATATACAACTTCTCGACATCCAACCATCGGGGCCTAACGGCCGGCCAGTCAGTGGTTCGACTGGTCGACGATCCTCCCTTTGGTTCAGAGGAAGGTTACATCCTCCTTCCTTCCCACAAGTAGTATAAGAATCATTCCTATATCCGTATCCAATCCGTATCTGAAATTTCTGATCCGTAACATCCCTGTTTTAAATGCATGGTGTTACATCTTCCATGATTATAAAAGAAACTTGAGAAAGTTATTTGATGTTTTAAATTCAATTCCTATTTCCCGATTAGGAATGAATACCTATGTTGGTTGTGCGTTGGCCGCAAACTGCAAGTTGTTGAAAATACATTGTTGTATTTAAAATTTTTGTGTTTTACGAGCTTATTAGTAAAAATAAAAAAGAAATTTAAGCACAGTATTGTAGTATCCGATCTCAAAAAGTAAAATAGAAAGATGATGTTTTGTAATGTAATAAAATGGTGGAATCTCTTTTAAGGGCGTTCCTCCGCCCTTCTTAAATGTAAACGGTTATTACGAGAAATATGACATTTAATTATTTAATAAACTTTAAATCAAAATTGGAGCGAGATACCTTTATTAGTTCTGGAGTTATGAACGTCTAACTCCTATAAATCTTGGACTTAATTTAAAGACATATTTTTTCTAGACACTTTCAAAAACATTCGTCAAACGTACTACCTATACTCCATGATACTAACAGTGACGATGATGTATCCCAACCCTGACAAGATAAATGCCAGGACATTTGGAGCCAGTGAGTTTACTCGTATATTCAATTTGAATGTTTGATGACGTGTATTCCTTATTCTTAGCTGAAAATTACTGAAATGAAACTGTCCATTACAATTAATTACTCTTTCATTATTGATTTATCAAAAAGTTTACTTTTTAATAGGAGATGATTTTTATGGAATTTAGTTTTAATTATTACTTGTCATAACATGTATATTGGCACACATAGATAAAAGAATAATTAAAATGATTGTAAAATTAATTAAGTTAATAATCAATTGTTCTAAGTTGCATTAGTACTTCAAAGTTAAATTGTACACTAAATTTATCATCAAATAAAGTTCCACATCGTTAATTCAATTAATAATTAACTCATGCGCAAGTTCAATTCACATTTGGTCGGTTTTTTTGGTATTAGCGCTGGTGAAAAATTATGATACACTAGTTATTGGTGATAACCTCTATAACTTCTAAATAACGAATTCCTTGCAGCGCTAATTTTCCTGTTTTGCGTCCCACAATTTGCCTTCATGTTGTTCGACTTAAAAACCCGTCTACACATCGGCGATATTGAAAACCTGATACGACAAATGGTCATCATCATTGCTCTGCTTTTTGTTAATTGGAAGGTGAGTTTAACCCTGTAAAAGTATTTAGAAGTACCTTTAAAATATTAGGTTTATTTTAAAGGTACAATTGTAGTGGGTGGTATCAATTTTAAAGTTACTATGATGTATAAGTTATAACTCCCGTCTCATTATTTTTAATAACTATTTATTATTTAAATCGTTAATTAAATAATTATCCCATTTATCAAAATATTTAGTAATTTAGGCACTAAAGATGAAGAAACAAACATACTCAGACTTCCAAATTAATAACCTTCCCTACTGCCTTTTCTGTAGTCGGGTAAAAATTGCTAACTTTATTATTTTTCAGATATTTTTAGCGATATTTCGCCAAAAGGAATTAAAGTCTTTATTTGACATTATAAACGCTGACTATGAGTCCTTCAACAATCTCTCAGAAGACGAAAAAGCTATCGCTAAAGACATGATAGAAAAGACCAAAAGGTTGGAAAGACTATGGATCTTTTTGGTCGGTTCTTCTGCCTCGTCTTTTCCGCTGCTAGCTTTTGCTCTGACGGTCTACTCCCAGTTTACTGAGAACCCTAGACTATATATGATACATGAGACCATTATGCCGTTTATCGAAGACCAGAAATATACGTCGCCTTATTTTGAAATCCAAGTTGTTTATAGTTTGTTCATTGTTTGTATCTTGTTTCTTGGATTTGCAGGTACGTACACTACATATTTTAAAAAAGTCATGTTTGTCCGTCTATCATAAGCTCAGAAACTATGCAGCATCACTTCGCTTGGTTATAAACTAAAAGAAATAATTTAATACGTAATGTTATCATTCACTAGTACATTGACTCTTTTAATCCCTTGAGATGTTTGAAATGTTTAAGCTGGCTAATGGAACAAGAAGCTATCTTATCTGATATTTATTTCACTGTGTATTATATATTTAATGCATGTCAGACACAATTCCAGACAAATCTTTAATTTATCTTCTAAAGTCTTTTTAAATATAAAAAAAAAATGACGAAGTGGTGCATATCTTTGTACTAAGCTTATATGTCCAGTGTTTTTTTAATTACAACCTTCAAGATTATAATATCAGAAATATTTCAAGGTTTTGATGGTTTCTTCTCGGTGTGTATTCTCCACGTGTCCTTAAAGATAAAACTATATTCCTATAAATTGGAACATTTGATGGACGACAGAGACGTCGCTGTGATAAAACAAAAGATTGCAGCAATTGTAAAAGACCAGTGCGATGTTTATAAGTAAGTATAATTTTCGTTTTTTACATTTTCAAACCTTTAATTAATAATTAAATTACTATTGGTGGTCGGTTATTATTATTGTTCATGTCCCTTTCGTTGTTATTCTTCCTGCTGGTAAAAATTCCATTAACGTTATGTTAAAGATGTTTTGTTTCACGTAATACTAGTATTTATTTATTATGAATTCATCATTACATATCATCTATACTAATATTATAAAGAGGAAAACTTTGTTTGTTTGTTTGTTTGTTTGTTTGGTTGTAATGAATAGGCTCAAAAACTACTGGACCGATTTCAAAAATTCTTTCACTATTCGAAAGCTACA
>DWAJ01003417.1:0-14854 GCA_018238005.1 Eurema mandarina
TACATACAAAAACCCAAATCTTTTCTCTTTATAATATTAGTATAGATAATGACAGAAAGGTTTGCAAAATTAAATATGATGCTCAAAATAACTTTTCCACGCGGACGAAGTCGCGGGCACAGCTAGTCATAATATATACGAGCGAAGCCGGGGCGGGTCGCTAGTATAATATATTTATAATGAAGGCCATATCATATTTTGTTGTTATATCCATAACTGCGAGCAAAGTTACTTCAATCACTTTTGCAGTGTTCACCTCCCGCCCTAACTTTCGTAATTTCTTTCAATATGTCAAGTAACTTTTGGTATTATTTATCGATACAAAAGTTTCCATATATATTACTATTATTATTGATATTCTGGGAAATACTATGCGTATTTTATATAATTTAGCAATAGACATTTAAAAAAAATGTACTTTGACAATATTACTATAGCTGAAAAGACTAGGCTAATGTGGTATTTATGTGTTGTACATTCGATTAATTAGCTCGCTTAGGATCTTACAATTGCTGAGTTGTTAATACAACGCTCAGGGATGTTCCCAAAACACTTAAATTTGGGAAAGTGTGCCATGGACACAGCTGTTTCATATGGAACTCGACGGCTATGCGAATCTTCATTTATCACCAGTCTGAGTTGTTTACGTAGGATCGTAATGTATTAAAACTTCATTAAAAATAAATACCTCTTTCATAAAGGATGACGACATAATTGTATACTGTAGGAAGTTCTTGTAAGTAACACAATTAAGTTACTCGTAGCCGTGAAGTACAATATGAAGTTCAGTCCGGTAAATTTTTATTACTCCTGCAACTTGAAGTTGTTGGAACTTTTTATAGTACTTAATTTTTCCTGCTAGGTAACTTATTATAGCTAAAAATACCCAAATGGAGAATAGAGTAACACGTAGGGGTAACATTTTTATTAAGATCACTTTAGTGAAATAAAAACCTCGGTCCTTACCAAGAATTTTGTCTCAATTTATTCGAAGAGTTTTGATGTAGGATATCTTATGAAAATGTACACTACAGTTATACGTTATTTATCAAGTGTAAAAAAGGTTCATTTGAATAAAAATAACACTTAATGTCGGGACTACTTTATTCTTTTATACATTAAACATTTAAAACAAATTCTGCTACAAAAACTGTGCCTTAATGTAGGAATCGTCTATTTTCCCGTCCGATGTACTACGTCTTCTATTTTTTGTCGTATACTGTCGTAATTAGTGAAATAAACGACCAGGTCATGTTCATTATCTAAAAAGAAGAAACATGCTTTATTCTATTACTCGATTTATGGAGACATTACAAACATATATTATGCTTAAAAGATGAATGAGTTGTACAACAAACTTTATTAACTGAAACAAAATTAAATGAGCTATTCTGTTATACAAAATTATTATTCAAACTCTTATTTCGCAGTTTACCCGAATAAATGTCTTCAACGATATCTTTATAAAGCTCGTGGAGGTCACGTATGCTACGCGTTGCGATCTGAAAGCAACGAGGGCGAATATTCATACGTTTGGTATACAATAAATAATGGCATAAACTCTTATGTCGTGGGTCTGTTTAAGCTCTATGTATAAGAGGGATTCCTGCTTATTGCAATGTAAGTAGTTTAATTGCAAGTGTTAAATTTGTGCCACATTTTATAATACATATTTAATATTTAATTTACCGAAACATCTAATTGCTTAAGTACCTAATGCGGTATTACCTATGTACTAAATAAATGCTTATTTTATTGTTACTTTATTAGCCGTATTAATTTCAAAGAAATATGTATAGTCTGCATCTATCTCCATTTTCCATTGTGATTTCTTGATAAGAATAATTGATCAGAACTAAGCATTCATCGAACAATAAAATGAAATTCTTGAACATTCCCAGTACCTGATTTTTATTATAATAGTGCAAGTAGGTAAAATTATTACAGTACAAACCAACTTGCTTATTGTCATTTCAGTGGAAAGGTACGTAGGTATCCTTAAAGTCTCTTCACTCATTCATAACTAGCCTATAGAACGCGAACATAAAATATTCAACGGCTTTTTGTACCTAATTTACTATTCCAAACTTCAGAACTTGGATCAGGCTCTTGCGACAGGCTCGGTGATTATGTGGAATGAAATGAATATAATAACGAATAAGAAAAGTTTACAATGAGAAGATATCGAGTCACACCAACTGTACGTTTTTAATCTTTTTCTAATAAATTTTGGGTGGGCTATGTTATAGTTTTCTCGGCGTGTCTAGTATAATATAGTTATTTTAAAAAGTATCGTGTGTATCTATAGAACCTTGAGATGATTTCTATGCAAGCAAATTTATAGAGCAAAACGAATTATTTCCGATGCAATACGACTTCACCCAAGCACCCCAACTTTAAGAAACGATCCTATTTTATTTTTAAAAAGCGTCCACTAACTCCAGAGTTTTCAAGCTCCACGGATGTTCATAAGCAGCGATGACCACTTTCCATTAGATGGCTCGCTTGCTCGTTTATCCATTAAAAAAATCAAAGCGTTGCTCAACTTTTGGCCCTATGTGTTTATTCAATAAAATGAAAACGTCTAAGAAAGTCATCTACAGTCGTTCTGTTGATTACATGGCAGCAACATAAAATAGAGAGAAATTGAAGTCACTTAACAGCGATGCTCCGTGGCTAAAGCGATATTATACGAACCTTCGAACACTATAGATTCCCTACTTAAGGGAATCAGGACCTTAAGGCCAAAATACCAATTAAAGATAAAATTAGGTTATTGAATATTATAAAGACTTAATAATTGTATATTAATTTGGCGAGCCAAATATTAATAACCGTTTGATGAATAAATCTTTACAATAATTGTATATAGTATCGATAAATATTTAAACTGTAGCTGCATGTTCGTGGCGAGCTGCGATTTAAACTATGCAAAACAGTACGACCTACCGAACTCATATGCTATACGTAAAATATAACTCCACGAAAATAAGGCCAGTTTGTTTTAAACAGCTTTTGTTAGTGTTTTAATGGAGAGCTTTTTAAGGTTGCCAGCGGTTTCCAATGGCAATTCGAATTTTTAATATTGCCTGTTGTATTGTGAATATGGTTTGGACTATAGGTACGAAATTGGTATAGACTATAGAGACTAATTAAAATAAAAAATCATTGATAAAAAATATGTACAAATGTAAATTTCAGAAACGGTTAATCATACGTAGTTTTTATGATTGCAAAATAGGGTAAAAAGAAATTGATAACTATGAAACTTACCTCTTCATTATAAAGATAATATCTTTCTTGTGTTTTAGTGAACATTTGTACCAAGGTGTATCATATACTGCCTTCGAAACATCAGATGCCTGTAAAATAAAAAAAATATTCTCTAAAGATATATAGGTATGTCATTGAACAATAATCAATTATTATTTACATACTGCATTTACTAAATTTTCACCACTTTTGCAACAATAAAACACATTAACTATGACAAGAAACGAAATGGATAAAGTTTTCAAGTCTTCCAAGCTGCCGTTTACCTGAAATGCATTTTTAATCTAAAATTACATTAAAGGAATAGTACATTTTAATTTAAACTCATATGCGAAGCTAAAGAATAAATAAATAACTTTAATCCGTAATATTATGAAAAGCCCATTGAGGTCAAAAGTTGACATAAGGTTTCTCTTCGTATGCACTGCTTATAAAGTCTATGAAAGGATATTCACGTAAATGATGATTTACGAGTCCCTCGAGTAGGAATATTGCAATAACATTCCTTTATGTAGATGATAGAACTGAATTTACTTTGCATCCCAGTTAACTTGACCCGCCGCCCTGCTATATTGCATTGATTCTCGAAACGAAAATATTACATGTAGAGAAGTTATTGAAGAACTATTTCTGTTCTCAATTTTAATATAAGTATTGCACTATGTAGGAACTATTTTTATAATAAAGTCGTTATTGTACAGTGTATTAAATATAGCTAGCTATATATCTAATCTAGCTACAAATTGTATAAAAGAATAGTAGTATTTTGTTTTTGTGACATTACTTAGGCTATTGGTTGTATTTTTTGTCATGCGTGTACTCACACAAGCTGATATTACGCAGAAGCAAATGGTTGACGATAAAAATATATAGTTAATTGCAAAGAGACAACCGAATGTGTTGCTAACATCCGAAAGCAAACTGAAATCATAAAAAAGCATTTAATGTTATTATTTCTTCTGTAGAACAAAAATTTAAAAATCAGTTTCCTATACTTTGTTACAATTTGATAAAGAGCTAAAGTTTGTAATTTTCTGAAAGCAGGGGGTAAAATATGTTTTGTAGGTAAAATACAATTTTGAAGCCGTTTGTCCCCGGAATCGTGAAATTTACCAAACAGTTGTTAGTACAGAAAACTAGTAAAGATATAATAATGACAATAAATAAAAAGAATCCTAACTGAAAATTCTTAATGACAACG
Source organism: Eurema mandarina (assembly GCA_018238005.1). Classification (NCBI taxonomy): domain Eukaryota; kingdom Metazoa; phylum Arthropoda; class Insecta; order Lepidoptera; family Pieridae; genus Eurema; species Eurema mandarina. The sequence continues at coordinate 4,475 of DWAJ01003417.1, forward strand.
GCTAATACCTTTCTTATACTTAGTATTGACATATATTAAAGAAAAGTGAATATGTCAGTAAATTGATAAAAAAATACAACACTAACTTTAGTAGTCTACTATGTCTACTTATAATTTCTTTAAACAGTTTTGACTTTTCATCATCATTTGCCATAGCTATAACTGCTTTGTACTCTTCTTGAAGGATTAAAAACAATATCCTCAAATAGTTCATTGATATTGTAATAATGTATTGGCTACATTGTAATTCGTATGCAACAATCATCGCTAGAAGAAAAAAAACGGTTTAAAATTATATTTATATTTTTAAATTGTAAACCAAGAAGCGTAACAAATGTTGCTATTATAAAATTATTTATTTATTTAGACACGAGTTTTCTTAATAACTTATGCAATAATTATTTCAAATCTACTGTCACAATAAATAAAACAATAATGTTAAATTTAATGCGCTGGGGTTTAAAAGGTCCGTATAAAATAATTAATTGCTAACATTAAAGCCTATTACTCATTCCAATATTCTCAATATACATACATATGCTCACCTAATCTATATTCGATAACACACAACAGTATGTAATTGAAGAAATTATCCTCGTAGTTGAAAGGAGTCGCTAAGCCTAAAGCCACGGTGTATCTCACGTCTTTATCAAGAACAAACTTATTTATTATGACGATTATTACAGGATTCAACAAATATATACCACAAATAACGGATACGGATACACAGGATACTGAAAAAAATACAAAAAAGTATATTATTCAATTATATTAAGCTGAGTTTTGGATTACTGGTTTACTTTCATTAAGTTATAAAATGTTTAAAGTTTATTTTATTATAAAGATTGACGAAAATATACTTACTGTAATTATAAAGATAAGTCTGTTTAACTAAACGTCGCTTCATAGAAATTAAATCGGCCGACAGATCGCCATCCTTTCGCCACTCTTTTTCCATTTTAAAAACAAATTCTTTAATATGGTCCTTTCTTCGAAATAATTGCATGAATATAAGAAGAGCTGCAAAATAAATTTAATACTAATATATTAATATATTATAATTAATATAATCATATTTTGAATTAGTATGCATTGCCTATACTAGGTATTATTTGAAAAAACAATCACGTTAAACCAACCTTCAAGGTTATTGTTGCAATAAGAGAAATCAATTGGGATTTCTATCATCTTGGTTCCTTTAGAAAATTCTCCGATAATGAACATCCAATGACAGATCATGGAAACAACATGCAAAATGAAATACAGAACGTAAAAATATTTTATTTTAAAGATAAATCCCTTCTTTTCATCGAATATATTTAATCCCGTGAGGCCAATATATTCCATTATGGTACAGTACGGTTTGAAAAATTCTTCATTTATTTTTTTCAAGTCGTTCATGTCGCCCAAATAGTGACTATACGTGTGTTAAATGTTAATATTAAATGCAAATGTAACATTTTCTACTTTTATATACCAAAAACACGGAGGTATGAAAACAGTGGCGCTAACGAATAAATATTTGTTTTAGTGAATGAACGCGAGGTTCTGCCAATATTAAGCTTAATAGTATCCACCATTGCCAATTTGGGTAAATGATTCAGTATGAGTTTATAGCGCAATCTACATGCATTCAATTTATTGTAAGCGCAAATTTAAATAGATATTACGCTGCCGATAAAATTGCTTTTTTAGTATAAAGAGATCGTTTTATTATAAAATACTGAGAAAAAGAGTAATTAGAGTTTTATTTATATTGTTATAAGACTTATTATGGTATTTCCAGATAACATTTTACAAATAACGTAGTATTTAATGTAGGCGTAATATTTTTAGTTTCCTTTTCTAACTCTAAATCTGTGACGCTCACATAATGTTCAGTAAATAAATATTACAAAACACTGCATTCGATGGAGTGTATAATTTGTTTACAATTACTAATGAAAGCTAACATTTTAAATTTGTAATTACAGTTTTCATTTGTACACATTTGTACAATTTAAAAGAATAAAATTATAAACGCTGCAATTTCTAAAATGTTTGATGTCGCAATAAACAATTGCGATGTAACTAAAACTACTTTAATAATTATTAAGTAGTTTTACATGTAAGTATATCAAATTAGACACTGCATACTCATGGATTTATCTTCGAATATAACAGATATGCAAACAAACTAATAAATATTTTCACAAATTTTTAACACATTCGCGAAACGCAATAACTTAATAGAAACTGTTTACTACTTTCACTTACTGAAAGAAGATTCTCGTTCCTATGCCCTATAGCCAGTTGTTTACTATATTTACGATACATATTATTGGTATCAGTTCAGTGGTTAAGATATGTTTTCGTAACAGACAGACACTACTACTCCCGCGTTAATAATAATAAGAGGGGATTTTATAAACACAATGTAAGTGTTTGATCGCTTAAAATTCATCATGTCATAAAATGTTAAAATAGTTTCTCGATAGAATTTCGAAACAGCTAGAAAAGCCGTCTGTATGAATATTAATTTCTGATGAATAAAGCACCATAGCACACGCCACATCGAGCTTTTAAAAGGCTTTCCGAGCTCCAAAAATGTATTTAGCCTGCATAGTTATATAAAACGAGTGTTCCAATGGAAAGCGGCTTAACGGGCTATACCGAATTCCTTTGGCATTCATATCTTTGTACGCGTACAAAACAAGTCTATATGTCACAATGACGCACTCGTAAAACATGTCCACGTGAACAGCCCTATATTGCAGTTACATTTGTCAGTCGAGCGCGCGGGATGAGTCCGAAGTGGTGAACAAGTAGCTACGTACAAAATGTTAACATTAAATATTTGCGACAAATATACGTTACCTTACCAAAGAGCCTCGTTGATTCTGTATCAACTTGAATGGTACTTAACATGTAAAGATATTACATTATTCTATGTAATATCCCGAAGAAGATAATGAAGATAAGGATTAAGCTTTGATTCATTATAATCTATTTATAAGTACTAAAACATTTTACTATGTAGGTATAATAAATTGTACGAAATAAGTAGTAAATTTTCGTATTATATTTGACGTGAAGTAGAAATACTTATACAAAATCAGCTCAATTTATTGGCTATTAGCGGGTCAAATGAAGGCAAATCTCAAAAACGAACGCTAACGGTTCGAGGAGCGGATATAATGTTGAAAGAGTTTAGGAAATTGAAAATTGCGCCGCGGAATATAACTCCATTACTAAGGAAATGAGCTACGTGAGTATGTTGTGGAATTACTCTCTGAATTACAATCGGGCTGGCTGAAATCGTTTCACATGTTGTTTGTGCAACACTTATTATATTTAAGTTTTGGAAATAGAGGTAACCTGCGTTTAAGCTAGATATGTGTACATATTGAATAGGCGAAATTGTGCAACATTATTTTAAGAAGGGAACATAGAACACATAACATTTAACTTATCTATTAAGGAATAATAGTCTATAGTAATATAGGTATGGAAGTGTGGACGAATAATTGTTTATAATTTATTCCAGGAAGACTAATTAAAGGAGTTTGAGATTTTTGACATGCAGCTAAAAACAACCTGTTTTAAAATATTAGTTGCCTTTTAAAATAAAAACTACGCAGCTTAAACCGTAGGACGCGGGTAGTATATTACAATTATGTGAAATAACGTAAAAGGTGAGTCTATATGTCAAGAGTATATTCGAAGTTGCTCAAAAACATTTTAAATGAAGCGCAAACAGTTCAGTTTGTTTTAACCTCTCGTACAATTATTTTCAAAACTTTCTAGACATAGATTTTACTGAATAAATATTCGGAGATTTTTGTTGAACTGATACTGTGATTTATACTATTTTTTGTTAGGATACGAAGTAAGTACATAGGTACCTATATAGTAAACATACTCGCCGTCCTATTTTAATTGTTATAAGGGTGAAATATTAATACGCCCCTTTGATATGGCGGTTGTTTAGACCTTATGAATAAATTTGCAAAAGTAAACAAGCTGCAATTAACACACTCAAATATTAAAATATTGTATTAGCATAATAATAATTTTGTGTCATGCAAATCATTTATACTAAAAATATTAATAGCATTATTAAGATTTACGTATTCTCTATACATGTATATATATATAAAAAAATAAAGTTTGTGTGTTTGTTAAATTGTAAGGTGTAATCTCGAGATCTACTGAACCGATTTTAAAAATACTTTCACTAATAGAAAGCCATATTATTGCTGAGTGTCATAGGCTATATTAAAAAAGGATTGTTAACATTATGCCCAACGAAGTCGGCACGGGTCCGCTAGTCTTTTATAAAGCATTAGTTCATTCGATAAAATGTAAAACATTAAAATTTACTAACAAATTATTATCATACTTTAGTTTACAAATTAACATCTTCATGTAAAGCATTATCAATACTTTTTATAGTTAATACTTTAATATCTATATCCTTAAGGATTTTTTTTTATTTCCTTTAGTAATTTTAGACGAAGAAACGAAACTTATGCCTAAGAAAAAAGAAACTAAACTACGAACAATTAGAAACAAGATATTTTTAAAACGTAAGTAATTAGGGAAAAGAACGTACATAGTACAAATTTCGAGCCCAGTACGTAATGCAATAAAAAGCCGACAGATCCGTTAGTCAGGAGTTATTTCATCCGGCACTAACGCAGTTGCAAGGAACCGTTTAGAGCCTCGTTGGGTATATGCCAAGGACACGCAGCTAGAGATAATATTATTTAAATTACTTCAACAATTAAGTTATTTTAAATGCGTTGCTTCGAGCGAAATTCATGAAGAGACGTAACTCTTGAATTTGGAATGTATATAGAATTCGGCATATAAATTACGGTTATTTATTTTATTGGTAAAAAAGGATTATTGTAAACTATCAAAATAAGCATTGATATGCATGTTTTGATTTTTTGGAAAAGGTATTCTTATAATTGAATTTTTATTTGTTGTAAGTTTTTTGATTTAAAATTTATAACCTCTTAATTTATCCCTTAGAATATCAGACATAAATCTAATTCAATTATCCTCATAATATATATAAACGATAGCGCGTGCTCTAAAATATGTTCCCTCACACTTCATTAACTGCTACGTTATTTAAAGTTATTTACAGAAGAAACCTTTTCAAAGCTAACTGTAACTTTTACAAAGGGAAGTTAGGGGTCGATAAATGGTTAAAAGAGATGAGACCGCAGGTGGCGGAGAGCTATCAAAGCCACTCGATGCTCATCACATCTGACGTAACTGCCCACTAATGTGATATGTACGAGTACTGCCTATACAGTGAAAATGTTAAATTAACAATAACTAGATAATAAAGCTACAATTGAAAATGATCGGTGCCAAGCGCAATTTTTGAAAATTTGGCAATTTTTTTTGTTTGTTAATGTCTTAAGAAAGTTAAGTTTAGTTCTTTTTTCAAGATAATGAGAAAAACTGGATCCGTTACGCCGATGAAACCACGGTATACGAGTAATCCTAGTAATTATTGTTAATCACAATTCTTATTTTGTGTAATTTATTTATAATCGACTTCATGAAGTGACGATTCTTCAAATGGGTTTTTCCTCGTAGAGTTTGAATAAAGTAAATCGAAAAGGACTTAATTCTAACCTTTTAAAATAAACAAAGTAAAACGATTTCGATTCAAACAAAGCCGAATTTCTTTCGGTGACTTTCATTCCACGAGGATTATGAGTGTGTTAAAGTTTACAAAGCGTTGCTTTTTATGAAAATTTCTTTCTCAATTTTCAAAGCTTCTCCATAATATTGTAAACATTTTGATCGTGTTGTAACAAATCGCTCTAATGAGAAAAGTTGAATTGCTTTACTAAGACTGAGAAACAATGTCAACACTCAACAATTTTCTGACACCGGACAATCAATTCAAATTCTATTCGTGGTAAATGGCTAACTTTGTCGATATTTCATTTTATGACTTCGCTGAGTCGGTCTTAATATAATGGCCTAAAAGCTCTTCAGCTTAAAGATGCTTTACTAGCAGTGAAGTTAAATTATGCGGATCATTTATGACATTACGGATAATTGAATGATAGTTATTGCATCAAGTTGACTATCCTTTCTAATTAATCAAAGTTAAGTCATTACTGATTGCTTTACGAGCGAGCTATTATATATCAATTAGTATCTATAATTGTGTTAACGATCACGAATGTCATTAATAATAATATGGATTGGTTGTGCAAAAATTGGTAAAACAAAATTCGGTACTTATACCAATTTTTGAGGCTTTCTTAAAATAAACGAAATTTATCCAAATATAAAAATAATCCAGCCTATTTCAATGTTCTATTTCATCTTGCGTTTTACTCCGTCGTCATCTTTATCCCAGTTGTTTCATTTATATAATATTGTTTTTATTTTCAGACGACAAGTGTTAGGGGGCTGTTTTCGTTTGTTTACAAAAGGTTCTAAATGGGAGGTGTGTTTGCCTTTGTTCCCCGTAATTACATTGTTACTTTTACTTTGCACCTGTCACAGACAGATGATGAATTTTATAAAACCTCAGAATACTTTTTCGAGCCGACAAATACCTACCCTTCGGAGAGGCATTTCGTTTCTTGTTTACTATATATAGGATGGACATTTCGCTATTTTAGAACATTATTGATTTTCCAATTCAGGTTTTTAACTATCCAGTCTAGTATAAGTCCAGTAAGGATTTCAAAGTCCGTTTTTAATTTCTATCCTAATTTATTTCGTTTTATTCTAGATTCTTTCTTTTTCATGTTCAAGGGCTATCTGTAGATAATCAGTGAGAAGGAGTTGAAAGTTTACCACCTGGCAAACCCCATCAATTGTCTTTACATCACTACACAGTATATAAAATAATCTTTAACAGAAATAAACCGACGTCAAACTAAAAAGCAAAAAATAAATTTGCTTTTGAGAAACGATTTAATAATTTCATAATTTTGAAGTCGGTACCGATTAAAACAAATAAGAAAAATTAAAATGGGACCACTTCAGAAGTATCGCCTTTCAAACAAAAAAAGAATCATTAAATCGGATATACTTGAGAAACCTAATTTTTTTTAAGTTGGTTAAAAAATGTCGCTTTCTCCGACCCTCTATCCCTATGTAATGCTTAAATCTTTAAAACTACGCAACTGATTCTCATGCTCTTTTTTTAATAGATAGAGTTCGAGAGGTAGGTTTTCATGTATAATACATGCATAATATATGCGATTGAACCCGGGGCGGGTCGCTAGTACAAAATAAACAAAACTGTTTATTTACTCTAAATGACTAGCAATCATCCAATATAGGTTAACAATGTAAAGATAAAATAATTAATGCCACGTTGAAAAATTAGGGTCATTGACCGCTTCATTTCTAAGGCCAAGATTAATAGGGAGATGACACGCAAGCTTTGTTCACGTTTTATACATACTTATGTTGAAATCTTCATACTTTATAGCGTACATAATTGAGTTACACATATTACAAGTAAAACACATGATGCTGGTTCTAATTCGACCAAGCCACATACTGTATTGGATAGTTTTTAATAAAATTCCTTTACTATGTTAGTAGCAATATTTCATAACTTGATAACCATAAATAATATTCATATTCAGACATTTTTATTCAAAGCGCTCTTATAATGCAGAATACTTGTATAATTTAAAAATTCTTTAAAGTATTTATTTAAAAGCTCGTTTCTTATTTTGCCGGATAAATAGCGGACAGTGGGTAGAAAATTTGTGGAGAATAAAGTGGTTTAAACACAGGAATCTGCGTTGGTCTTAAAATTATGTAGGCAGTGCCATCAAGTACTGTTGACGTGAAAAGCCTTTGTTTTGTTAATTACCAACCTCGGAGTGGGACCGCACCTGCTTTCACCGCAACAGTATAAATTGTATGACTACATTTTCCCGGGTAAGTACATCTTCTTCCAAGTAGTTTCGCACATAACGGATTGATTTATATAGTGGTGTTTGTACATTATGTTTTATATACAGTAATAAGTTTAATAGAACACTGGTATATTTAAGCAATAATTGTTTTGTTTGCTTTATTACTACACTTACTGTTTAGAGACTAAGAAGTTAAAACAGTCACCTATCATGATTTTAAATTTATACAGTTTTTGTCATCGGTAGGGAACTCTATAAAAACGTTAGAGGGAAAATGCATTGTAGTAATTAAGCCGATAGCACTATAGGCGCTGCTATCGTCTAGAGTGAAGTACCTGTATCAATTTCTGAGGCGTAAAAGCAGTGGGGTCCGTAATCACATTAAGCATTGAAAGTGGCGGGGTCGTGCTTTATCACGCGTCGGAGGGCGCTAAGTACTAGCCCTCCACGGACCCTCAATCAAACTACACTCTAAAATATACAAAGCGATATACTTTACAATTGATGAGGACGTCTCGCTATTGTGTTTACGCTATGTCGTCCTATTCGTGGGATCTCCCCATTGTTATGTACAGCCGACTATAAAAGTTGATTAACACATTTAGACAAATCAGTTACCTACATTTAAAGTGAAAACTACTGAATATATTCTACTTCTTTAATTATCACTTATTTTTATTATTCTAAGTCCTCCACCCAGTTTGATTTGATTTTGTGTCTGATCTGATGATATAGATTAAATGTCTGCTCCAAATTTTAAATGGATTTTATCAATATCTTTGTTTACTAGCTGTGTTCAATCAGAAAGTTATAACAAAGACTATTGTAACTACATATAATATGTATCAGGGGGCACGGCAGTGCCCCCACCAAGTCGAGCAAATAGATTTTACACTTAATACTATAATATTACTCAGAGAGACACTGTTTCCTAACATGAACTGGCCTCTTATTTACCTGTTCATGTAGTCTGTTGTGTAAACAAATAGTATTTATGAACCAACAATTTCCAGAAGTCCTTTGACACAGATAACGGTTCCAGTAACATTCTGTTAATATTTGTGCATCCAAAACTGGCAGTCCTTAAAGGTAGATTCCAAGCCTAGAGGGTCCGGTAATGTTATAATGATAATATAATTTTCTGTGAAAATCGTTCTTAAACGATTTTTATAAAGATCTCCGAAAAAAGTAGGGCAAGCCCTTTTTATCAAATGTCATCGTAGTCAGCAGCTTCATGCCATTTCTGTAAAGCAGTTTCGCGGAATATAATATAAAAAAAATTATTCACTTGACATTCCGACTAAATGAAAGGTTAGGGTTACTTTATGATATTAAATATTATTTAGTTGGAACTGTCGTTTTGCAACGCTCGTTGCTGTGTTAAAAGAAAACTTTCAGTACGAACGCAATTCATTTTTATATGTACATTTTTAATTTTCTCATTATGATTTTTCATACCAAAACATTTGTTTTAACAATTTTTTGTAACCAATCTACAAAGATTATATTTATTAAATATATTATAAGCGAAATATTTCACAAAAGGATAATATTGTAAGTAATATCGTATCAATTAGTGTTACCATATTGATGTTCATTTAAGGTCAAACTCGTCTCGGCTCTAATAGTGAGCCTTCGCAAATATCCCTTATATTTCAGTTAATATTATGATAAGTTATTGATCTCTTGAAAAGTCAAAGCTTTTCAGATCAAAATTCTTCCTAAATATAAATAAGTATGTATTCGGTTTTAATATAAAAATAGTAATTAAAAAGGCAGCAAAATTTCAGCTCATAAGCCTCGAAAAGATAAACAATATACTCGTATATAGTAACAGCGTTTGGTGAATTGGGAGAAAAAAGGGTTTTATCAATCGCTTGGTGACGATTCTGTCTCGCTAATGGACACACACTCAATTAGGTTTTATCACCGCAGCACCGCGCCGTTCAATTTGCCGCGAAACTGTGACTCCGCTCGAGCTCCACATCTATTTATTTTTGTATACCACCCTCGTGTTTTTTCCAGTTAAATACTTTATGATTATAGCACAGAAGGCTAAACAAAGCCACCGTTGAACAAAACAACAATTTGCATAAAGAGCATTTACGTGGGCGATGCTTTCAAACGCTCTGGACATGTTTCAGAGAAATTGATTGCCTCACAGATCCGGCCGTTACCGCTGATACCATACGATATTATTGGTTTCCTTAAATATTTATTTACTATCTTAAGTAAAGGCTGTAAGATTTGAATATCACTTAAGTAGCTCGACATGTAAGTTGCTAATCTTTAACTTATTTCTAATAATATAAATAGGTTAAAATAATTCTTTAAGACTGCAAACAAGCTAAGGAAGCAATGCCTGAGCTTGAAAACAGGATGACCAGGCGGCTAAGACAACTATCCAAACGGCAACTACGCACAGCTACAGCTGCCATCACAGGACATGGATCTTTTAATAAACACCTTTTTATTT
>DWAJ01003418.1:0-14854 GCA_018238005.1 Eurema mandarina
CTCAGTTCTTTTATTTCAATTTGTAACATTCATATGTGTCAATCTTCTTATTTTTTTGCGTACAATTCATATGTTGTCCTATATTTGTGTCATATATTTTTTTATATTACACCAAAGTACATATTCACTATATTATGTATGTCTCATTCAAAATTTACCCATATAAAGCCTTAGTGTAATCATATTAATACGAAGTATATTATTAATTACGGCTTTTTATTTTATAAGCAATATATTTGTGCCATTTTCAAAATTTACTTAGTTTACAAAACTAATGTATTCATACCATCTTACAATAAAAATGGAGTCTTAAAAATTGGACAACTAAAGCACCACAATAGAAGCGGAACATTCTAGAACAGGATGGAATCGTAAGCGAATCGAGCGGCTTTAAAATTTAAATCATCTTTTATTTTATTAAACTTTAGATTAAGCGTCGCTTGTAGTTAAGGGTATGTGTACTTCTCTTTGACATCAGGATACTGATTTGGAAAATTCCATGTAAAGTCGGGTCTAGTGTCAAAGTCAAAGTCAAAAGTATCTTTATTCAATTAGGCTACATAAAGTAACACTTTTGAATCGTCATGGTATTACAAAACAGTTACCACCGGTGATACGAGTATGTTAGATGCCACAATAATATGCAACAAACTTTGTGGGCTTAGTTCTATAGACTGAATTACAATTGTGCCAGTCAGAATGGATATTATAAAAACAACAGACTGACATGGACAGATGAACAGAGAAGTAAGCTTAAATGGGACTGTTATCAACTAAATAAGGTCGAAGGACAAAGCTTGGACAATTGTAAAAATACGAGGTATGGGAAGGGTGTATAGGTATCTGCTTTTACTTATATAACCAAACTCAAGGAAATATTCTGTAAAGAACCATTCCTTGACTGTAAATGCAAGTAAACCATCTTATGTAGACAGTTCAAGGGTACTTAGTAACATAAACCTTTTGTTTAAATATTTAAAACGGCATTTATTTACTGAAAATGTAATATTTGTAGTGGTCAATAGAATTTTTGTGAATTTTGTAGTCTATATTGATTGTTGACTGAATCAGTATCCTGAATATGGTTGAACTTTTCCATCTAACTACTAACATTTCGAGTACATTTCTAGTAATTTTATCATTCATATAGCGTTATTTACATACTACATTACACGTTTTCTATAATACGACAGCTGCTTTAACTAGTATCAGATAATGGTATTTATTTTCTTATAGAAAAAAAACTAAAAATATTTTGTTTTACATTGCTAGTTTAGTATCTCTCAGTGTATAATAATTCAGAAATGGATGATTAAATGCATTATCACTATCACTCTGTTACTGGTTTCAACTGCTGACCTATTTTAAATGTAACTCAGTAGGATCAACACTCCGATCTATAACCAGTAAGGGACGTACACATTTGAAGTGAATATGGCATGCGTCACTCCATAGCGGCCACACAGAAGCATCTTATGAAGTTGCTAGCATAGACAAATTTAAAGCCCACTTGATTGAACTAAATTTCATACAAATAACCCGCCTCCCACAATTGGCTGAACTATACGAATCAATGCTGATGCTAGCAACTCGATGGGTTGCTCGCCCATTTTAGTTTTAGCGGCTTCAGCATTGAATTAGTTATCTTGTTTTATTATTAATTCATTAATTCATTACACGTAGGCTTCTAGCATGCATGTTTACCATCGGGCTTGCAACCCAACAAAACTGCAAACACGAGCCACAATAACGGTTATACTAGATAACGTTATTTATAACCAATAACGGTTATAACATATTTATAGGAATAACGGTAACGAAAGTAAGCAACGATACCTCTTTCGGTTCGTGGTTTGCAGTCACATTCTGTGTGGCGTGTTGCTACATACAATAACGGGCGCATTTACATTTCAGAATCGAAGACGAGTGGGTTCCCGAGGAGAACGTGAAGCACATCAAGAGGGTGGAGATAGCCCAGCTGCCGGCTCACACTAAAGTGGTTCTGTACGAGCAGTTCTGTAACTCGTACAGGAAGACGCCGTCGCCGCCGCCAGTGAGGAAGACCCCTGCCATACAGCAGCCGTCCAGACTCCTCCCGCTCCGACAGTGCACTTCGTCGAGACTTCTCAACAATCTGCTCGCCAAACAGAAGACTATGGAAGTAAAGAACGACTGTAACGCGACGAATCTACCGATGATTTATAAAGAGGAAGATAGAAGCGAGAAGAATGAAGTCAGCGGCGCGAAGAAAAGGAAGCTAGGAAGGAGATACGGCGGGAATGCGTTCTGGCCGAGCGGCCGATAAGGATGTAGGGACAGGATAAACGGGGCTTGGAATTACATTAAGAGTAACTGTTTAGTTATTCTCGTAATGTTCATTCATAAGATTTCTAGTTTGGAGATGCAATTAATTGTATTAAATTGGTTTGCTGGAAGAATTCCAAGCCTCCCGCGTAAGCCTAAGACAAGATTCTCCGCTACAGATTAATTCACAAGACTGATTCTGAATACTTTTATATGATCCCACTCGCTCGAGTGCGCGACGATAGCGAACAAATGTAAATAATTAGGAAATGTAAATTGTAGGGCGTTGCGACGTGTACATTAGTCGAAGTTAGTTCAGTAGCCGATAGTTAAGTTAGTTAAGGTGTCGCCAGACGAACGACCAGCGATAAATCACTGCCAATTGTATATAATAGTAGTTTAGTGACGGACCGAATCGATTCACGTTCGCTTCTATCGATGTTCCGTTGGCCGCGTCTCGACCGCTTCGCTTACGGTGCCAATTATTTATCGATATATCGATGTCGATGCGTGACCGTTGTTTTCGTCACCAAGTGCCTCAATTAGCACGGTTCTACCATAGCAGTGTTCACGTAGATGTAACCGCGTAGTCATATCGAATCGGTGTTAGGTTTTATCGATTTTTTATATCGACTTTCATATCGATCGATGCGATGACGCTCGGATATACAGCTGTCTCGTAACGTCACTGCCACAAGTTGCGTTTATTTACAGACTTACTGATCGCGTTATTAAATATCGACTATAACCCAGTTCAAATTTAAAATTTTCATTTCGAATTAATATTCATTTACACAAATCGATAAATCGTAAAGTTATTTCTCTTAAAATCGAAACATAAAGTAACGTAACGTCTATAAAAATAACGGTTATAATGATAACCTATATAACAATAACGGTTACGTCAGTTATTTAATAACGCGAGTTAACGTTATAAGTAGCAATAATGATGTGTGATAACACTTTAGACGACTTATATTGACGCACAAGATTTATAAAAAATGTTGAACCAACGACATAACATACAGTAATCTCGGGATACTCATCGTATATAATTGGTAATTTTTTTAATTATTTTTGTATCGGCGGCCATTTATACGTGTTTCAAGTGGTGTTGTATGGTTGATTTTTGTACTTTTGTACTTGATGTGTGTACGTGAGGCGTTCCGCTTTCGATACCAATGCGTGTAATAATGAGTATTATGCCTATGTTTGGTCACTGAAGGTTTTAATAACGTTATAGAGTTATTGAACGATATTTATCATAACTAAATAACTAGTAACAGGTTTAGTAATATCAAGGAGAGTACATGCCTAGAATCTTTGACATCGATGATTCATTCTTTAAGAAAATTAGTTGGCACTATTTTAAGCAATATTTATATAGTATGAAATAACAATAGTTCATCGCCTTACAAAGCAATATGAACTCTACATAAATTTCATGAAAATTATACAGAAATCAAGTTTACATTTTACATGCATTTTGAAAGAATTTACCAATGAATATTAGTAAGAAATCATTAGTATCGAAAGCGTCGCCCCGCAAGCGATGTCATTTGCGAAGTAATCGGTCGAATTGCCTTTTTAGCAATAGTATAATAAGTCGTACTGTAATGTTGTGTTCCGTGCTCAGCGATCTCCCTAGTGTTAGTTAGAGCGTAGGTAACTTAGGAAATGTGTGACTACTGATTGCTTCGAACGCACTCGAACTGCACAATTTTGAAGCGAATTCAACAGTTCTAGCGCTGTCTCTTTCGCGCGACACGCGTGCGAGAGGGACAGCATATCCTTTAATCCTAATAGAACTATTAAATTGTATAGAATTTTCAAAATTGTATCGGATTCGAGGTTAGGTAATGCGGGCGTGCGGCGACGGGCGGCTCCGGTTGTAAATGAATTAGTGTGATTAAAATCTAGGTAATGTGTATTAAATGGGCGAGCCGGCCCGTCCGTCGGGAAGACGATTAACTCAATATAGAAAATGTAACTTTGGTGTGTTCGTGTGTGCGTAGCCGCGGAGCTACGGAACGAACGCGCCGCAGTCGGGCCGACCCGAAGACGAGTTAGGAAAATTTCTTAGTCAAGTTGGTGCCTGTGTGCTCTGGACGATCGACTGTGGAAGCCTTCCAATGTACTGATTTTAGTTTCTCATTAAATTGTAGATTAATGACGCACTGACGCAGCGACGTAGTGCCATACCCACGGCCGCAGGCGACGACGCCTCCGTTGTTTAGAAATCGTTAGTCTATCGACTTAGTTTGATCTCATTGGCGGTTGCGATTGTAACGTCCCAGCGCTTCGAACTCGATGCGGCGTTTAATTAAGCTTTTCAGAGGTATTTTTAGATTCGAGATCGATTCGAGATATCTTCGTGTCGTATCGAGTTCGAAGCGACGTCGCGGACGCTCGCTCAATATAAATTACGTTTCGTCAGATCGCGAAGTGGCCTACAAATACGCTCGAGTACAAATTTTGTTTGCAATAATGTTCTATGTCGATGGAATTCGGAGGTATTTTCGTGTAAGCCCTTAGCATTAGCCATCGAGTCGTAGGCAGAGAGAAATATTTTGTGAACGTACTTGTTAGCGGGGTACTAAATTAGTTCGAATAAAGGTACCGTATATTTTTATCACTGCCACAGTAGTCATAGGACGGAGGGACGCCCCCGTTTGCTCATCGTAAGGTTAGTTTTATTTTTCGTGGCGAACAATTTTCGGCGGGAAATGGTCCCGTTTTGGAGGGAAAGGCGTGAAGCACATTACGGCTGTTCCGCGCGACTCGATCTCGACGAATCGATATCGATATCGATCTCGATCGAGCGAATGTAAATAATGTATTTATTAAGTATTACGCAGGAGTAATTTGGTTCGCGCCTCGGAAGGCATGTTTCCTATATATTCGTTTATAATAGACTGTTCTCCTTTATTGTAAATGTTTGCGGCGTCTCGGCGCCATTTCGACTTGTAGATATTTAATTATATATAGTATAATGTTGATTGCGTTTCGTTTGCTTCGAGTCGACGGTGAGATCCGAAATTTAATTATTATTTGACCCGCGACGGGATATCTACCTCAATTAATTATTTATCACACATTTGGGCATAATAATAGCGAATTACGTTACTCGAAATGTGAAATTTGTTCAAGTAGTGAATGTAAGATTTTTCATGGTTTGTCCACGTCACAAGTACTGTATCTTATAATAAATACATATTGTATGATTGATTTGTGTTTGTTTTATTGACCTCCCCCTTGAAAGCTTATTTTTTACATAACATCAAGTTTATTTTCTTAAAAAAATAATTTATCATCAAATTATAAGCAAATATATCAGCTAACAATCTAGAGCCAATTAAGTCGTACAGTCACAAATTAACGCTCAATGAACTTATAGTTAATCTATCTTGAAAAATATAAATGTGTAAAATAAAAATATAGTGTTTTTTTTTATCAATTTTCGTTTTATATATAAACTTAAGACATCCATAATAATTGCTATTCAAAATGTTCTAGTCTAAGTAAAGCAATCTACACAAAGGTCTGTTGTAAATTTTGGGCTGTTTTTATTATTACTTTAATACACAGTATAACAGTCGCTTTCTTCTTTAACTATGTGTGTTTAAGTCTTTATAACTACGCAACCGATTTTCATGCAGTTTTTTATCAGATAGAGTGATTCAAGAGGAAGGTGTATGTGTATACCTAATACATAAATACGTTTAAAAATCGATGTTAAAGGTCCTTTATATAATTTACTTTTTCATAATTTAGCCAACAACAAATAAGGTTTTATGAACAAAGATTGCAAGTATGCAAGTATGTGCAGCTACCTTTGTAACTCGACGCCCAAGCATTCGGCGAGCTATCAGCAATGTTACGACACACGATACACATTACACATACATTTACACGTGCGTATTTTGATTATTCAATTTTTTAGAACATCTTTCTATTAAGTATAGTAGTACTCTTCAAAAATATATAGACATATCTTTAAATACATATCTGTTCTAAAAATTCGCCAACGTTCGGAATTTGCTATGGTATTACGAAACAATTTGGTACTACACATAGTATGTTGCAGTCACTATATTTAAGTAGGTAATAAATACAAAGCATAACTGTCATGGAAGAGCCTGCGGAAGTGCCTGTGACCCCATGCGTTAAAGCGGAAAATATCTCCTTAAAAATACACTACTATTTTTATTATTAGTATTACTACTAAGGGTAGTTTTTTTTAACGATAAGTTATCACATATCATGGTCAGCATATTATTGTACCATCACCCAAAATTAACATAGTTATTTATATCTTAAAATGTTAAGTAAAGATTACTCTAGTATCCTTGGTAATATTGCAAAATGCAAGATCATTTATGGTTGTTTGAATGAATAGATGTATAGACGACCCCCACTCAAAAATTACTGGAAGGATTAAACTTAAATTTAGACTCTAGCTAGATTAGACGAAAAATTAAATAAAGGTACTAATTAATCCCGATATTGTTACTGAAAGACCGTTGCTAGTAGTCTTTACATAAAATCTTCAATAGAACTTGCAAATATCTAGGTAGGTACTCAATAACTAAGTCAATGTGCATCAGATATCTACTAATAGTCTAAGTTATTTCAGAACAATTATATGTATTGATAAGAATACTAAGTGCTTTTAGTGGTACATACATGTTATAATCCTAACACATGTTTAGATCTCTATCATGCATGTTTATAAAATATTGTTATCGTTCAAATATCTATAGCATTAAAGCACTTTTAACGATAATCAACAGCTAATACCATTCGTTAGTAATTGATATATATTAACTAGGTAAAACTAATTAAGGATTATTGATAAAAATTTATCAAGATAATCTGTGTTTTAAAATTTTGACCTATTTCGTTTTAATTTATTTGACAATGAGCAATAATATTTTTCTTCTATAAAAAAAGTTAAGTTTTGTGCAAATGTGTCGCTAGCTTTTAAATTAAAAGGAAGAGTTCTTTTATCAATTTGGAAGTGAAATAAATATAAGCGTTTAGAGCTTTCAATAATCAATGATTGAAAGGGATTAATTACTTCCTTTGAAAGATAAGACACCACATACAAAAATGAAAGTTTTTCCCATTTGGGACCAATTGCACTCAATTTGAAACTATCAATTTTTTTCTTTCGCTAAAGTTGGAACTATCAATTACCTATATGTAACAATAAATTATATGTACTTCCGTTTGTGTGCGACAAATAAAGCCATGTATATTTTGTATTTTATAGTGTCAGGACAAACCGAATTAAAAAAAACCGGACGAATTCAGTTTAACGAGATAAAATACATACTCTATAACTCCAATTTCCTAAAGACAGTATCAGTAAATTTTACAGCGTATAGAATACATAAAGGAAGTTTCCAATTACGGTTGCATTGTGTTGTTATTAAAAAGCGATTACGTCGGACACGGCGCGGCGCGGGCGCGACGGGAACTCTTGCGATTTTCATTTCACAGCAATCTGACACCCACAGAGGTCGCCAACGTTTTATTAATGAGTCATTAATTCATTAATAATGTCATGACTAAATTCAACGTATCTTAAGTTTTGAAGTCAAGTATATAGATAGCTTTATCCAAGACACTCTATACACAAAATCGTAATCTGCTAGTGCCTGAAGGAGAGAAAATTAGGTTCACAGATTTTATTTTTCCTTTTTTTCTTATTTAAATATAATTATCAACAATTATTTTATTCAATACATATTACAAATGTATCTTTTTATAATATTATTTGTTTGAAAGATAATGCAATAATGTGTCTTTCAGAATTATACCTACTGCGTCTGTCAAAATAAATACGTGTTTAAGGTTGTATTAAATTCCCAAAGATAATACTTTAGAAAAGTTGATAATAATTTACGCAGATCAAAAAAACAAAAACCTAGTCAACTTATAATACTGACGATTTCTGTAAGCTTAAAAAACTATGAAGAGCAAATGTCTCCATGTTTTTTACAAGCTGCATAATACACAGTTTCTCCAATATAAATTTATATGTAGGTCACGGTTTGAGGTCACAACTGAGTGGTTTTATAAAAAGAACCTTTATATATACTCGAGAGCTTTTAAAGTGAAATGATATTCGGATCCACCTTCAGCGGTCGAGAGCTCTCGCCTAGAGATTTTCAATAAGACCCGATCACTTCACAATTTGTAGAAATCAAAAATATGAATTTCACCGCTCTTCCATAATGATCGATCTTTATAATTTTATCGTTAGAAAAAGTAGCTTTATTGAAATGGTTCCTACATTGTATCAAAACGTAAGTAATATTAATTAATGTCGGTTGATAGATATTAGCTTCACCTTTTTCTTTTACAAGATAATTTCATTGAACATTGAGAATTCCGATGAATTCGGATATTTCTTACCTCTAAGTTGTTATGACATATTGTAAGTTCTGAAATTTTATTGCATAATTAATTGAGTAATAACTATTTTTGGTAGCATTAATATCCAATTACGCAGGTAGCTGTTATTGCTATTATATTTATAAATCGACTTACTTTTTTTCTAAATAACAATCTATAATTCGTAGTTGTAACGGAAAACAAACTTCTTAATTATACATAAAAAAATAAGAGATTAAGATTTTCTGTTTAAAGATTGATGTTCAAATCATGTGTTTTCAATTTTGAAAAACATCCCCGTAAAAAACGTGGCTTAATTAATTAAACATAAGGATTAATTATACTAAGTATCTGCTAAGTTCATACTGCGTCTATTTATAAAAAGCACATGTACGAATTTTAAGAATAATATTCCTCAGCTAGTATCTAAATCAGACAATAAAAATAATCAATTAATTAATTGAAACATAACATATAAATTGCTAAGCCCTGCCCGAGGTGCATCGTCAGCAGTGTAGAGGACGCGGGGTCGAGTCCCGGCGACACACTCCTGCGCAACTTGCGGACAAACACACATGTGAGTTACTTGCATTCATTTTTAAAAGCCTTATTATGTTACTCGACGAAATTCTAACTTAAATCTTACATTTTATATTACCTTTGTATTAAGCTTGAAGATACATTTTATATAATAATTAAAAATAATAATTCATAATAAGAATAAAAGTAGATAAAGCGATTGCATTTATAAATTTCTATCAGATTTATAAATTAATGAAGGCATTTTTCAAATGCAGTATTATCAAGATAAACTTTTCACTTGAACTTGGTTATCTTTCCACTGTTCTATATTTAGTAATTTCTAGTGAGGCAGTTTTTAAAGTTTATACAATATAATTATGATATATGCCTCGTATAAACTATTAAACAAAGGTACTTACTTATTTTGAAATATCTTTTTCAGGCTTCACGTATCGCTTCTGCTTTAAGGAACTTACGAAGAAGATAATTAATTAATATTACGAAGAAAGTTCAGGATTGAAATAGCCATTACCTCACAATCACGTGGTCTTGTTGCTACAACGTGTGATGTGACGTAGTGGAAGTTTCGATTCGAACCTACTGCCTTCGACGAACGTGGATTTACTATTGTACATAAGGGGTTAACGAGGGTTACTTACGGACAAATATCACAAGTAAATAACTTGTGATATTTGTCAATATATCAAAATACAATTACGTAACAATTTGTCAATGTAAAATATGGCCGACATTTTAAAATTTTGTATAAATTTCGCTTATAATATTGTGTTAAATTTATAAGTAATTGTCTTAGATACATGCCAATAAAGAAATCTATTTATTTTTAAAGTCCTATCAGTCGTATAAAAACTTTCGCGTTATTTTCATTTCGCTAATTAGATGAGAAAAATGTATTGTGCCAATTTTTTGCAATCATAATCATTATAACTAATTAGACTCTGGTAAACGTTCCCAGAAAAAAATCCATAAATTTTTTTGAAAATTTTGCCCATTGAAATACTGAAAAAAACTCATTTTATTGTATAAATAATTTCACTTACAAAATACGTTATGAATTATACTTTTTAGATATATTTAAAATTTACCATATTAATTTTTAAATAAAGCTATCGTTATTGTGTGTAGTTTTATTCATGAACAGTTGAACAAAGATAAAACCAACGACATTGGCTACACAGAAAACTTGCTACGTGATTTGTCGAAGGTGTTGAATTACGCAATTGCGCAACTCGCAACCAGCTGGGCTGTTTGCACGAGTCTTATTATTTTGAATAGTTCATACTTAACAATAAGCTTTGTTCCTTTAAAAGAATTTTAGTAAAATAAAAATTATCATTTATATAATTAGACCAAACAACAGTATATTTTTATTCACACATAATTATATTATTAATTTTCAATTTCATTATGACCCAGACAGACATTATTATAAGCAACCAACATATCTGTTGTAAATTCTCTGTTGAATGATTTAATAAGTCTAATAATACTATTTTTCTTATTAATATAAAAATAGCTAATATGAATTGTTAAGTCTAATACAAGGAAATGTTATTTGTTTGTGCTTTCTTCTCGGTAATAAAACAAAAAGCTATCATTGTTATTAATGACAAAGCTAAAACAGCTTCTGCCAAGCGTCGGCAGTAATAAACTTAGTCTGTAACTTAGTAACTTAGACAGGTGATAGAAAGTGCGAACTTAACCAAGTTTCAACATAGTTCTCGTCTAGTCGATAGCTCACAATTACACTGAATAAACGGATGATAACAGAAGATAAAAAGATACAAGTATAATAATAATTACATATTAATTCGTTAAATTAACTGATTTTTTAACTTGTGCTTTGCGCATATACTAAAAGGACCATTTAATATAAACCCTTTTTTTAATATAGTACTATAATTGCAGTTTCCAAACACTCATTAAAATTAAAAATAAAATAGAAATATTTGTTTAAAAAATAATTAATCAAATAATTTATTAGAAAAATAAGACCATTTACAGTACTCCAAAAGCGGCAATAAGCTTAAGGGATTGTCGTGATGACGTAGTTGCTGCAGACAAAGTCCCTTCCTATTTGCCTCCCTTTATCCCTTATTATGTCATCTGTTTTTATTTAAAGCCTTACGAACGATTCATACTACGATAGGATTCAACTAGCCGTACGTAGGTATAGGTAAAGAAAGTCGCTTGAGGCATTAAATCCTTCGTTATTAGTAGTTAGTATTTATTAAATCAGCTGTTGTTCCTTTGTTGCAATATATTGTAAAATAAATAAATCATCCCAGTGGGGTATAACAAAGCAGATGGCTTCCTTATAAATTCAGTAACACTTTACTATGCGAGTGTATGTTTACTTGTGTGCCTTCACCATCTCAACCACGATGAAGAAGTCTATAAAACTTAAACTAACCACGTGACCAACTTTACAACAATTATATTCTTTACTATGTAGTGTCTTACAATTTAAACCTAATCAGTATCAAGAATTGCATTTAAATTACCCAAATATAGACCTCTAAGACGTTGTCACTAATTAAAGATCTGAATCGAATTGAAATGTCCTAACACCCAGAACGTATATTTAGTTGGAGCTGACTCCAAGCGGCTGCGATTTCGCGATACAGCTGAATAACACGTTTTAATGAGCTATTTCATTTGTAGCTATTTACTTTGATTAATTAATTAAATGTTTTTAATTGTATTTTAGTCAGTTAATTCTTGTATTGACATTGTTTATCTCTAGATGTAGTCGTGTATTATAGCAATACATTTCAACCTTAGTCCATCTGATTAGGAACGGAATGTCAATTAATTTATTCTTCAAGTATTTAGTATTAAATTAAATATTTTTAATCATGGGTTGTTCATAAATATCGGCGAATATTATAATTTATTTAAATTTAATAGTTTATTACATTATTTACACGAAATAATATTATGGCTTGTCGTGGTTATAATAAATTAGAACTTTGAACAAAACAAAATGTCTTCTTTTGTTTTGATAGCTAACTACGGAGCACTTAGGACAAGACTTTATCACAAGGGAAATTAATAGATGAAAACCCCAGAATAAGGAATTAAACAAACATTTATTCATAATGCAATTATTCCTTCCCTTCAAATCCCCTCTCAGTGCGTGTTCTATCAATCTTTATGCATAATTTTTGGTGTAAAAATATGTCCCTTACTAATCTTTCTAAAGTCACATCTTTGTCGAAACAAAACGTCTATATATTTAGCATATTATAGAAAATATTAAGGTGGTGATAACGAAACCAGCCCTAATAAGATTTATTTATATATTTAGTATATTAAATAGTATTTTGTATAGGAATAAAACACGTGCAGTAGTTTTATTTGTTACGTAAAAATGATATATATCATAAGAACCACACTATATCACAAACAACTACTTTCGAGATTGAAGTGAGTCTATAACTGATTTTTACTAACGATCTGCTCAGGATTGAATCACTCTATCTATTAAAAACATAAGAATCGGTGGCATATTTGTAAAGAATTAAGCATACATAGGGATTTAGGGACAGATAAAGCGACTTTGTTGTATACTATGGAACAATTATTGTTTATTACAATAGTAGGGGCAATTTTTCGAACTAGCAAAGATTTAAGGGCTAAACACCCCACGAGATGGCGCCCTGGGGACCTGCATGATAGGGCGACGGGGAGTTATAACCCTTACCTTTAAAAATGTGGGTAATTTTATAATCAAGTGCTTTATATTATATGGGTTTAAATGACAATTTATCTAACGTTTCTTTGACAGCGTATTGTTAAATCGATTGCTTCAAATAATCAGTATAGATTTTCGACGGAAGATGTTATATTCCAGAACTAATGTAGACCGATTTTCGTTCTCGAAGTTCTATCAATCTAGTCTAGTTCTTAAATTTCTGTTTAAGTCTTAAATTGTACATTATAAAGTGTAAAATAAAAATAAAACAATACAACTTATAACTTCAACATATATTTTAAAACAATTGTCTCAATTTATAAGTTAAGAAACTTTACTGTCTCAAGGATAAAGCTAGCTTTACGCAGCTGGGCCGGCTCAATGTTGATCGGCCGATACATCGAACTCCGATACAAATCTTGAACTCTAGTTTAGCATTCCACCAAATAGCCTAAGATCATATCACACTTCCTTAAAACTAGCATTGGATTTATATAATAGATTGTTTTATAAAATCCATAGACTTGTAAAATTTCAAGAAATGGGGTTATTTTCAACCGACTTTAAAAGGTGTAGTAATTGACACTTAGTGTAGATATATTTTTTATGTTTGCTTTCTGATAACTTTGTTTTAAAAATTATTTCTATGTTGAAAGAGGTCTTCCTATTATGATGATAGCATCCCAAAATTAAGATTCTTAGTATAGTTTTGGGTTGGAATAATTTCGAAGGTATAAGCTCTGAGGCGCATGGGTATTTCGAATTTTATACTACTTATTAAAGATGTATAAATTCGATATACTATATAAATATATTCTACCGGTGAAATCGTTAATAGTAAAGTAACTTAAATAGTTATAGTATCAGCTCTTTGGTCGCAAACTTGAGGAGGCTTTAATACTTAAACAATTCCAAATAAAAATGGACATGAACCTCGAAAGAAATGAGTACCACATCACACTTCGAATACTACGTGTTTATTAGGGCTATAAAAAATAAATAAATTTTGGCCTTATATCTACTCAAATTGGACTGTGTAAAGGAAACAACAATATATCGAGAAAATAATTCAAGAGATGATCTTAAAATATTAAATTTAAAAACATAACCTTATGCGTCTTTTAACTACAAATAGAAACTTATACTTTTTGTATAGTCGTTCCTTTAAAACATTGAGAATTGTATAAAACAGGATTTTAATGCTGGAGTTTTTAAAAGGTGTAAATGGCCAATTTCTTCCTCAATACAATAGAATAAGGAAATCAACAAAGAGATTTTGTTTGAACATCGCCACTTATTCCATTTTGCTCGTTTGGCCGAATTTCTATACATAGAGATATATAAGATATAATGTTTTTTCTTTATTCTCTTTTTACAAACTTTAGCTACTATTCCTAAATCTGTTGTGGATCGACCAACTAGCAATAGTAAATAGAAATAAAACTTCACTAACTGTGCGCGCAAAGTCAGGGCCATTGGCTAGTGTTATAAAGTAGTGTTTGATGTAAGCGGCGGCGTCGCAGCGCCTCTGCTGTTGCTAGGCAACGCTGCAGCCAATCGATACCCCTGCTTTTGGGGTGGAAATAGGGCTCCCGGAGTGCTCAAATGTATTGCAAATAATTATCTACTAGCTGCTCCAATGTGACTTCGTTTACGCTGTACTAATCCTACCCGAAAGCCTATCCTAGGCCTAGCATTTTTTTTGTCTAAGGACCATCTACGTACATCCAGGGTTACTCGTAATAAAAAAAGAATAATGAAAAACGGTTCAACTGTTTCGAGTTATGCGCTTAACAATATCTTGCGATTCATTTTTATATTATAGATGAATCTTTAAAGTACTCCGCGTTTTCAGTACGGTAACGTTATATCCCGTACAAGGCGTAGCCTTTCCTTATTGTGTAATTC
>DWAJ01003419.1:0-14851 GCA_018238005.1 Eurema mandarina
AAAATTCCAAAAATCATTGTTTTGGGTTCTATTGCGTTAATAAAGGTCTCCTATAATATTTTTTCTCATATATCTTCCATGTACAGACAGCGACTCGTTACGTTTTTATTATATGTATAGATAGATAAGATATATAAGATCTAGTATTATTGCTCGATAATTTTACATGAAAGTCATCTGATGGTCACTCTTCAGCATCGTCCATGATTGCGTATTCTAATGTCGCTGGACTTTTAGGGAAAAGTTTTGGTATCTTACTTGCTTTAAGTTGAAGAGTGTAGTACCAACGACCATACGCACTTGTAAAAGATGTCATAAATATTCTGTGTCTTTCCACAGCGGATAGGAGTATGGACACCTTCGCAAGCTCTTCTGTGACATTTTTTTATACTATGAAGTGGGGAGACGAGCAGCAGTTCTTATAATCGATAACACGCACACAAGCCCACCGATAATGTTACTGCTATAAGAAATTTACCCTATAAATGTGGAAAAGTTGAAATCTACGAAAAATATATGTATTTTGATGCGATGCAATACAGCGATGATCTATGCAAGTAGACAAAATTGTCTATTTTGAAATGTCTTCACTTTTATTGCTTATATGGCTGTTCTAGGTGTTTTTATTCTATGTATCTCGTATTGGTATATGAAGTCATTATAAATTTAAACAGGAGTGCGGTATATCATAATAGTATATCATGAGTAAAAGCTACGAACCCACATAAATGCACCGTAATCAAAGCGATGTAACTGCTTCGAATAATTGCTAATCTATTTTAATACCTTATTCTAATCAAAATGTAACTATCACAGTTAGTCATCAGTTTAGAAATCGTAATAAAATGGTTAAGAGGTCATTAAATAGAGAGATCTATATGTTTTAACTGACTTTGGAAGGTGAGGTAATGTATTTAAATATCCTTTAAATTTATTATTGATACAGCTAACAGTATTTTAGGTCAGTTGCACTATTTGAATATATCCGGACAGTTGAATTTTCCCTTGACTTTTACTTTGACCTTAAACTTGACTTTGACTTTGGTTTTACTTTGACTTCGACTTTGACCTTGATTTGACTTTGACTTTGACGTTTACTTTGCCTTTGACTTTGACTTGTATTTTTTTTTATTTAAATTATTTTTTCTTTGTTAGGTACGTTCTTCACTGACCTAAATAGCAAAGTAAATATTTTTAGTATAGTAGGTGTAAAACGTAGTATATAGTGACACAAGCAATGTGGGCACGAAGCCATGGCCGTACTGACCCACCAGTTTCACAATCAACAAATGGAAAGGCATTTGTTTGAAATAATGTCGAATTGACGCTCAGAATCAATATATTTCTATGAGCAGAATCTACGGCGAACAATGGATCGTTTCGGCTTCCGTTGTTGTGGTACAAGCGATAAGATTACCAATATTAATACAATTTCTTAATATAAATAAACTTAGTAAAAATTTTAAAGTGCTCTATAGGACTCTAATGCCGGAATATTGAAACGCTATACAAATGTAAGTATAAATCAAATCGGTCCAATTTGACAGTTCGTTAACAAATCCGTAAAAATTACGAAACTTGAGGGCGCCATTGCCAAGTCACTATAATTATAATATAAAGACAACCATTGGTACAATTAATTACTAAATGTTAATTTATAACTACAAAATAATTTGAATGGGACTTGGCTTCTATGAGATCTCAAAACTTTTTACGATGGAAAGATCACTGCATCAAGAGACTTTATTTTTTTACATTTAATGTTTTTCGTGGGATTTGATTTGCGTATGAGTATTTGGCGGTTAGACACTTATCATTCAAGCAAAATAATAATTATTATTAACATATTATACATGCATACACATTACACATACTGGGTATTATAATATAATTACATATATATTTATAAAATAAATACAAGGTACAAGATATTATCGTTGCTGGAAGTTTATAGCCAGCTCCAATTACTTGTTGGAGTCCACTTTCATACAAAGCATACATTATATATTTTACTTGTTTGTCATTTACATGTTAGTAAAAATATGGCGGAGTCTAATCTCCAATTAATATAACAATCCCTAATAAAGACAAATAATGTGTTTAATATGATTCGCTACGTCTTACTCCTTATAAGACGTCGGGTAAACCTCAATGCCTCCCCGTGGTTACAATAATGGACACCTTAATAATTACTTCCCGTTCGATGACAGTTTACGTGCGACAAGCCGTGGTTACTCACAATACAACGAGTGTGTTATTAAGACTTATTTCTAAGAGTTCTAATAATTAGGTAATCATTTTTTAGTAAGCAATGGCTTAAATATAAGGAGTAGAAAGTCAAGGAATGATCAAATTTATAAACTGAGGCTGTACCTATGAAGGTACAGCCTCAGTTTATAAATTTGATACGGTGGTTTAATTGTCCAAAATTTTGAAAAATAAATAAATAAATATTTTCAGGACATTTATACACAGCGCCATCTAGTTCCAAGCTAAGCCGAAGCTTGTGTTATGGCAACTAGATAACGGAATTAATTACATATACATACTTTTCTTTTGTATATACATACATACAATACATAGTAACACTCAGACCCCAGAAAAATACAAATGTAAATTACAAATACATTTTTCCGGTGTGGGAATCGAACCCTTCGCGCAGAAAGCAGTTGTGTGACTGCGCCAAGCGGTCGTCAAAATGTATTCAGTTTTAAAATTCTACTGTTACTCTTTCGTATAGGATGAGGAATTTCTAAGGCGTTTTATCTGGTTCAAGTCTTGTGTGCATAGTCCTTTAAAACCACTCAACTGCAGTCGAAACAATTTCTATTGGATTTTTTATATGAAATGACGTCATCAACTGTGATAATTGTATTATGGTGACGGGTTAAGGGATTAATTTGCTTAAGAGCGTTACTTGAAGAGATATAACGAACCGCGAACCCTGCCTAATTCGATTTTAGCTTGGCTTGAGTAATTTTCGCAAAATTCACGTTGACATGTAGATTGTAGGTATAAATAAACGTAGGGTTGCGAGGACGTCGATATAATTTTTAATTTTTACATTGAAAAATGATTTTTTTTTCGTAGGGAAATCCTCACTCATACCTATAAATAGGTTATGTCGGACTTAAACCTACTAAAACCCCACGGTGTCCCAATGTCCCGCGTTTCAACGGGGTCACGGGTGCTCTAGCGAACGCTTTTACAGCCCCGTCAACAAGATGTTTATCCCCTGTAACTCAGACATAACGCAATTAACGACAATAACACTAATAAAAGACTTAGGTGTATCTGAAAACTGAAACATCAGATAGTATTCACCATGATCGTAACATAACTAATAGTGATAAGGCCGCCTATTGTCAAAACACTACTTGCTGTATTTTTTTATTTTCTACTTTAAGATGTATTTCTGTAATGTTTATTGACAATAAAGAATAATTATTATTATTATTATAGTGCAAATGACTTGATCTTAACGTAAATTTTTGAAAGTTATTTGATGTTTTAAATCTAATGCCTATTTCCCGACCAGGTTTTTCATTTGTTGGGATTTATTATCAAATCATATAAACACTGATCAATCATGTATGATACATAATAACAAACTTTCTTATTAATTATAATATCGATATCGATAACAAAATCCATAGGTACATCATTCATCTTTAACATTGATTCAATATTTGGTTACGAAACGCGAGCTTTATTTGTTCTGACACTTATATAAATACACACTTCATTAAGATTTAAATTTTACTCGTAATTCTTTGACTTTGAATTTTCAATTTAATATGAATTTTTATAAGTTTAAGTAATCCCTATTTACGGTTTAAGACAAAACTTATATCATATTATATTTAAAAAGTGAATAAGGACAGATATATTGTACTCTTTTACTTCAATGTTGTCATATAGAAATTAGAAAAATGATTAAACTCTATTATAACTCGACTACGTAACTAAAACTGAAATTTCTATAAGCGATTGCCATTATTAAGAAATAAGAATCTATTGTTACCTACCTCATTAAAATCGATTCAGTAATACTGTCGCGTCGTACACATATTAAACACGCGGTCAGACTTTAACCAACAACTTTAATAAATCAATAGCACTTATATATCATGCGAACAGAAAAGTTAAAGCGTGATTCAGCTTGCAAAAGTGCCACCTCTTGACCAGTAGTGGAATCAAATACACTTATAAACCTTAATATTAAACAAATACAAAACTTTACTTTGCCTTCATCTTAGTTAGATTTAAGAATTCACCATACATTGCGCACACTAACCAGTATGTTATAACTAACATAACAGAATACAAGTCAAATGCAATATTTCACGCCATCCAACGATTTACGTGACGAAAATAAATTCAACTGTGAAAGCACTAAATCGTTAGTTGCATTACAAAATGACAGTGCCGGAGTGTAATACGATATATCTGATGCTATTTTTGATTCATTTTAAACCTTGTACTGATAATAATAAGGCACAGAAAAGGATGTTATAATTTGGTGCATTATCTACATGCGTTTCGGCAAAACACTCATAAGTATATGAGAAATATAGTCATAAGATAGATATTTTAATGTTCAAAGCAGGTCTCATTCTTGACCCTCTAACCTTCATATTTTGAGTATATATTACATATAAACGATTGTTTCTAAATACGTACCTGCTTAGCATATCCATACTAATATTATAAATGCGAATGTAACTCTTTTTGTCTGTCTGTCTATCTTTCCATCACGCTAAAACTACTGAACCGATTAGAACGAAATTTGGTACACAGATGGTCTAGAGCCTGAGAAAGAACATAGGCTTATTAACTGGGAAAAAGTGTTAAAACGGAGAGGGTAAAGTTTATATGAAAGTCCACTCGGACGGAGTCGTGGGCAGCAGCTAGTGCTACATAAGTTAGACATCCATCCACCAAACATATTAAAATGTATAAGGTAGTTGTAATTATAAGACGTAATGCAGTAAACATTACAAACAAATACTCAAACCAAACAAATTTTTCAGTCATTTTTTTAGTTTCTATTGCTCTTAAAATCGTCGTGCCCTTAATAATTGCTTAATTTGCTGTAGTTCTAGTTCGGCACTGTACATCGCCCACGCTAACAAAACGATTACATTCGTCGCGATAACACATCGATGTAGCATTGTTGGTTACGCCCTGATAACTCCTAAAGGGCTCTAATGTAAGCATTTTGTTAAATAGGCCGCTAGACAATGGCTTAAGCCTACGCACTAACGCATAGGTCATGTCGTCTTGGTCGTGTACAGTTCAGTTATGGTAGGGAACATTATATTTTATATAACTTGAAGTTATTTTATAACAAAACTACTATTTCAACCTTGGTAGATACCTCATTAAATGACGATGACGTATCGAAATTGGTGGAATTAATTGTCTTTCTTCAAAAAATATAATTAAATTAGATTAATGAAATATAAATTGCTTCTATCTAGAAATAACAATATAAAGATTGGTTCATAAAATGAATCAAAGGAAAAATATTAAAGAAGAATTGCGATTGATAAGTCATGAGCATTGAAAGACGATAGATGTTTCATTTGGCTTTTATTGCATTAATGTTAAAGTCAATACGTCTTTCAGACACACAATTAACATACCAAGTCTGAATAATTATGTACTTAATCCATAACATTGAACATTTTATATAACTATTACTTGATTACTTCAAAGCGTGCGGATTATTTATTATTATGCAAAGAGCAGATGTTGGTGTCACGTATTTAACTCAACGCAGTTGGTATCTCTTAATCTGTCTACATTATTCTAAATTGATATCTATTTCCAAACCCATAAAGATCTAATTCCAACCAACAAATAAACAGCTGCTGCGTGAACTTCAAATCGCAATGCAATTAAAAGCCTATGGTACTTTTATTTCTATTGAAGCGAAGAAATATTTATTACCCCGTGAAAGCCCTCTCTGATCTTATCTGAATGAATATTCTTGTTTAAAAACTCTATTCACGGAACAATAAAGGAAAAACAAACACAGGACAAGACGGCTCTGTATCAAAGGTCCTAATTGGGTGGCAGATGGCTTTTTAGCTCGCGTGCCTACAGGCGCCCGAACGAATCTCTCTGACCATTAACTTAATGTTGAACCAAAATAACATGGGTATAAAGTCGAAAATCGCTAAGCAAATGCAGTGGACCGTTAATATGATATGGATAATCAGAAAAGGAAAGGTGTGGTTTTAGTCCTTTTTTTTCAAGGTCGATTGTTTAGTGAAGGTGCGATGTATGGGTCAATGGTCAATGGATCGACCGAACAGATGTTGTTAAGGATAAGGATCATATGAAGCAGGCTTATAAAAAATAGATCATTTGACAAATTGTAAAGTTCATAGAACAATATTGAGATAGCAGAAATTTGAACATTTTCTTATTAAAAGTAATGTTAGCAATAAGAATTAAATATGAAAACTTTACAAAGAGTTTGAGACATTAGCAACTAACAGAAACTAGAAACTCAAAGTGAATGGAGTAAATTAGAATAATTATACAAATGAGTAGTAATAAAGTTTTCCACAGTCATGTTCATTCTGAAGATAATATTAAGCAAATGGCATTATTTCCACTTTATTAGACAAATTTGCCGATGTTAGAGTACATTCACCTTTATCATTTTGATACGAATAAAGTGTTATCAAATAACCTTAATTACTAAGGAAAAACAATTGTATAACAAACTGCACTCTTAATGCCTTTGTGTACATAAAGGAAATCTATTAAATATTATGTTTCCTATATAAAAGAAATAAGTTCACCGCTAAATCCATAAATATCCAACGTTGAAATTATCTGAAGAGATTGAGGAAGCCCATATCCGTAGCGGAAATGTAAGAAAAGGACAGACATACTGACGCTGTAAGTCAGAAAAGGATGACATATATCTCAACAAGTAAAAGAATTCATTCATCGTTATGAATGCACAACACGTAAACATTTTTGGTAAAAAACTGTTTTTAAAAAATTCATCAGAGTACTTTAATATTTGCCAGTACAAAGTTAACGCAGATTTTGAATTTAATAAATTATGTTATATTAACACAACAACAACAACATTAAATAAATTTTGAGCTTTTCGAATAGATAATATTCAAAATTTATAAATGAATATCATAACATGACTCGACTATTATTTTATATATTTAGGATACTTATAACACTTAATATTACAAAGATAAAGATTCCAAATTATACATGACCTCATTGAATAAATAATCAAAAGTATACATTTTTATATTCCTGTCACACAAAGTTTATTTTTATAACAATAACGGGTATAAGACTCATTTTCTAATCCTCCAAAACTAAAAACAAAAAAATACTAAGATATTTATTGTCTTACATAAATCGTAATAAGCGTTCACTAAAGTGTATAATTAGGAGAACTCAGCATTAATGAAGGTAATAAATAAGTTGTGACCAAGACAGCTCCCCTGCGGCGTACCACACGTAATGTTTTACTTAGATGTAGCCAATTGAATTAGAAAAATATTTCGGTCTCATCGTTTAATGACAGGCGTATAATCGTCTTTATTATTCATATTAGAAATTAAAATATTGCACAAGAAGATAATAGACAGAAGATAATAGAGATATAATACTTTAGTGTATAAATCCAGAAGGGTGGTATTCAACCGTGCAAGAAGTAATCTTCTTCTTAACCAAAGAGACGATCGAACGACCAGTCGACTGAAGTCGACCATACCACTGTCTGAGCCGTTAGGCTCCAATGGTTCAATGTCGAAGAATGAGAAGTAGTATATATGTTGTCTGGAACAAATATCATAAGCGCGATTCAGAACTTGACGCTTAGCAGTCGTTACAAATTTATTGTTATCATTCCTCATCCAATGAAATCCATAGTTTAGGCAGTCGAGTATACAAACACATCATCGACAATGCGTTAAACATTACCCATATATTAAGTCCCGTATTCAAATTAATTAATTAAAATTAAGACAAAGTTACAGAGTATATCTAATGTTATTTTAATTTGACTAGAAGCATAATAAAATGCGTGACCACGAATCTTATACTTATTATATTCAAAGACGAACTAAAATAAAATTATTATCTTAGTTGTAAACAAACCATAACTAAGGCCGTAATCTAAGAAACTCAAGAAAAATTCAAAGATACTTTGCATATTAATTATATTTAAACTATGAGTCTCACTTATTATCGTTTTATAGTCGGAATCAAAAGACTACCAACTAATATTAGTAAAGGACTGCTCTAAGAAAGAGGAAATATTTTATAACACCTAAGACTAACAAGGGACACACAGACATTCAAAATTAACAACATTTGATATTACTTTACAAGTTTTTTAAAGTAACATTTCAATCAGTAATTATTATTTTTTTATTTGGATTGGATTCAAACATGTTAAATTATCGTAAGCGGAATATTCATATTACACCATAGAACTTTTATTCGCATGAAACTGATAGAATCTTTTAGTATTCCATTTGATAACAAAAAGCAGGTTTTTGTCTAGAACTTTCTTTAAGCATTTGTTAAACATGTTTCATATAGGTCATGGTATAAAAGTGTAGTAATGAAATAGTCCTCTTAAATACGTTTTCTTTCTTTTTAATTTCTCGTCTATTATAAGTTTATTTGCTAATTTGTAAAAAACACTACTGCAAATAAAAAAAAAATTAATTATTTTCCTTTTTTGTAACTAGACCATTCGAGAATAGTATCGTATACTTTTTAGTAGCCTTTGACCTTAAATTGGCAAGCTTTTCGGCTCCTTATTTTGTTTACGAAATTATAAAGTTTGCTAGCTATTCTACCAGCCTGTATAACACCAGTAACCCAAACCACTTGTGCCTTAGACCCCATGCTGGCTGGCACTGCGACAGGGATGTAATATCGTATTTATCGAAGGTCATTAGAAATGCTGTCGGTACCCGACGGCTAATTTAATCAAATCTGTAATTTACTTTCTATTTACCGACTTAAGTGGATACGTCGATATTAATGCGTTGTTTTTGTGTCGTACCTCGTTTAGTGTATCGAAGTCATTTATACTAATGATCAAGTCGAAAATAATTACGTATTTGATTTAATGTTTTTCGAAAGGAATTTCGTTGTTCTTTCTACGATTCATTACGAAGCGGAGTAAATTGTATAAGAAGAGCTGCTTATTATAGTCGTAAACTAGCCGCTTCCCGTGGTTTATCCCGCGTTTCTGTCCTTTCTGGAATGTCTTGATAAAACCTATCTAATGTGTTAGTTCAGAGCCAACTTGTATGCCAAAACTCACCGAAAACTATTTAGTAATTTTACATATAAATAGATGAATATATAGACGCTTCTTACTCTGTGTACGAAACATCCATACTATATGCACTAATTACTACTATTTTCCTTTTATATTTTCGAGTGCTAAATTAAAAAATAGCTACTATAACTATAACATAACATCTTTTCTAAATAAACATTAAAAAAAAATTATACGTCCAAGAACGATAAATCCATCACCAGTTAATACAAACTAAAATCACGCTTGACGCTATTTTTATAAGCGGTTTTAAGTTCAGAACAAACATCTAAATCAGTATGGCCACACATGAGAATCTATTTCTGTAGATGGCTTGTTGCTCTTATATGTAAAATAAACAATTGAACAATATGGAGATAATTCTGTGTTTATTTCTCTTGGTTGGAACTTGATGACGAACAAATAAATACTAGAACGAATATTTGAAATCTCTCGAGCATTTGCTTTGTCATTTGCAAAAGTTGTTTTATAGTCTATATTAGTAGGCTCTGGTTAATAGTTATGGTGTTGTTGTATTCTGGTTAATAGTTATATGTACAAAAGTTGTATTATATTTTATAGTCCATATTGGTAGGCCCTGGTTAATAGTTGATGATACTTAAATATGTTACTTTTTAAAATTGGTTTGCTATTTTTTGTTAAATTTCATAATATGAGTTATGACTGCGGTGCAGTATTTTAAATTACGTCGAAGACCATTGGTAGTGTTTCTAATTATCAGTATTATAATGACTCTAAAATTCCTGTTACTTTCAACAACATCTATCATCCTTACATTTCTAACACTTGTACTGTTTTCTTCAAATTAATTACGCGTCGTACAATTTCAAGTTTCCAAACATCCGAGACACGGAAGAGCGATGACATTTTACCCAACAGCGGTTGCTTACATAGCTCTGTTATCTAATTTTTAATCTTTATTGGCTATTACGTTAATCCGGCATTAGATGTGGGCAATCATTTTTATTCCGAGGGACACAAAGAGCGTCTTAGACGATTGCCTCTTATGAGATAAGCTTCCTTCTGAATGAAAGAAACATTTCTTATTCAAACCCGAAATTTTGTTCAGCTCCCAATGAGCTTGTCTGTGTATGAATAAAAATGAGATATGAAAAAGAATAAATGCCTTAAGATTGGAACGAACTACTTTTTGTTTTTATTTAAAACTAGCTTTTACCCTCTTCACTGGTATTGAATCAATTAAATAAATATCGGAAATAAAAATTAGCTTATATTAATTTTAATATCTCCAAAATTAAGTGTACAAAATTTCACGATGAAGGGTCTAGTAGCTTTTGAATTAAAACGTAACAGACATCAAGCTCAGATCCATTTCTCATTATTAAAATTAGTTAGAATTTATATAGTTAATGTAATGTAGCAACTTATAAATATTTCTGATAAACATAACTTGAGGAGAATCAATAGAAATAAATAAAATAAAATACACATAAAAGAGGTTGTTGTTACAACAACCTCCCGTCGAGGCTTTTAAGGAACGTGTTGTTAATCGACTGGCTTTTATCCGCGTAATTGTTTACGTACAAAAGGAAAATATTCACTACTAGTATCGATTTTTCATTATAAAACCACCTGTTTTCTATATCCGTCTTAAGTAATCCATTATGTGTTAAATCTAACATATGTCTGTCACATACAGCCTTCTGATTTGTCGTATTTATATACGAAAAGACCCTATAATACTTCAACATATTTTTATCAGTACGACAATGAGCAACTATAAACTAAAAAGAGCAACTATCAGAGTTTCCTGCCGGTTCTTCTGTGTAGAAACTGCCTTCCGAACCAGTGGTTCATGTTATGTAATACCATGACAATTCAAAAGTGTTACTTTATGTAGCCTAATTGAATAAAGATTTGCCTTTGACTTTGAAAGGAAGAAATAAAACCAACCTGATATTCAAATTTCCTTTACCTTATTGAGCATAATAAAAGAATCGCATGACAAAACCCAATCAATTAGTGTTAAGTATATCTGGAAGGTCTTTGAAGACCCCATAAAGTAGCATTAAGGGTGCCCATTGACCGAGACCCAATAATAATTCCACTGAATCGGCGACCAAACAGTTATCGAAGGGTAATGGGCAACTATACACTCTGTGGTTTGTGAAATAAAAATATATTTGAAATGTATTGAAGCTTTTCTTGTGCAAATAACGCTTATATTTAAGCTAGAATTGTTGATTAATAAGTTAGATGTTTTACTACAAAACAACCGATGTTTAATAGAAAAAAATATTTACAAAAGTAATAATTCTGATCGTTAAAAAGGTTACGTAAATGTAACGTACATGTTTAAAAAAATAAGACTAACTAAGAACCTCCTACATTTGTGTAGTCGGTTGAAAAATATACATCCTAGCTTGTATGATATTTCGCTTTATTATATCCTGTCTCATTATATACATTATACAAATTGTAAATTGTAATAGATTGCTGTTATATTAATGCCTTACCGAAACCTCACAGAATTCTTAATTGTTTGTTCGTTCCTTTAAGTTTGCACCTGCGAATTCCGGGTTGCCAGCTATCAATATAAGTTTAACATTTAACATCGGGTAAGCATCAATCTTGAACATTCAACTTAAACGATCCATCACAGGGTCAGAAGCGAGCCTATTTATTAGAACCTGATCTGTCAAAACGGAAAGGTCACTAAATGTCATCTAATTACGTATTACCTCGTAATTTAGTGAACCTTTCGACCCGTGTTGAGCTAAGTAAATAAATAAAGCAGAGTTAAATACTAATAGTTGGTTCAGGGTTAGAAGCTAGGATTCTAGGATTTTCCAGTAGGAAAAGAAATTAGGAAATCTATAACATAAGTAAAGTTTCATGTCAATTTTTAAGTTGACGAATATGTATATGCTAAATTTGAAAGTTTGTGAGAATGTATGTTTGTTATTTTTTTACGCAATAACGGCTCTACCGATTTAGTTGAAATTTGGTATGTAGATAGGTGATACCTGGGATTAACAGTAGTGAACCGGGAACGGAAACTGCGCGAGTAAAAACGCGGGGCACAGCTAGTTAGTAAACGAAAATAAAATACTTACCTATTGTAACACATTTTGTTAATGTAAATGATTGTGGGCTTAATTAATTAACCTTCAATTGACCTGTGACCTTATTTCATTTGACATTTGCAAAATCTATGGATTGAAATGCCAGCTTCCAAATAATTGAAGAAATCTCAAATTGCCATAGTTTTGGCGTAGAAATATAAACTTTCAAAACATAGACTAATTAATAATAAAATAAATATGTTTTTGTACTTGTAGGGATAATCTTCTATAATATAAATTGAGAACAGATCTCCGAGTAACCTTCATCACGAATCTCATCTATCAACGCGCCAAATTGCACAATGAAACCGCCTTGATGTTTACCGAACGATACCCATCTATTGTATACTTGTATAACAATGAAGGTTCTATTAAAAACTCACTACCAACAGCAAAAACACTGAAACACCGTTAGGCGACGCCGTGGTGGTTATGACCTTTAAGATCTGAATACGCGTTACAAAAAGCAGTATCTACTATTTTAAATATCGAATAAGTATGTTCTTTTTTTTCAACTGGCTGGTTTAGGTTTAGCGCGAAAGTAAAAAAAAAACAAAATCTGATCGACTTTGACAGCTGTCAGTCAGCGCGGGTATCGTTGCAAAATGTGATATTCGAAATATTTGGCGAATGTCCTATGAATAAAATTATGTTAAATGCATGTGCCTTATCAAATGGATTTGCTGTTTTGTTGAGACTTTTTTATATTTACAGGGCTTATTTTAAACAATTTAGTACATTACATTTTTGCACTAACATTTAGTTGCACTACAGATAAAGCAAGAACTAATAACTTCTATAATTATTACTTGTGGTAATTTGTCATGTGGACATGAAAGTTATTTTAAGCAGTGCACATGTTAGAGGCTCATGATGACGTCACAATTTTCAAATAGATTTGAAGCAGATAAAACCCGCTTATTTCTCACATGCGGGACAGATGATTAGAATCAAAGGAATAATTGTTTTAAATTGTCAAGAATGAAGTAATTGTTAGGTATATATTTTAAGTAGCACTACTACATACATTTTACAATATACTCAAATTGTATGTAAGAAAATTAGGTAATTTTTGTATAGTGTAAATGTGCATAACTTTTATATGATTTTGATTGATACAACTTTAAACATAACAAAAGTTTTAATAAACCAGATTTAGAACAACAAAATATTTATTTTGTGTCTCTAAAGGCCAAATATAATTGTCGTGAAGGGTCGCGATAATTTTAATTAATGTTGTGTTTTATCCTACTGGCAACAATAGATTTAAAACATTGCTTTGACAATTCAGTGACAGTTGCTGTCTCATTGTTGCTTTAAAATTGGCGCAATTTGAAATTAAGAGGGTCGAAATTTTGGTAACGAAGCACTGCCATTTCACAAAACAAAAGAATAAGAATTTAAGAGACGGTCTTCTTGGTCGAGAAAAACTTGGTAAGTTTTCTTGTATTTACAAACAGATTTATAATAATGTGTCCACCTTTGTATAACGGTAAATATATTTCTTTTTAGCTTAAATATCATAATAAGATATCGCGCCACGCCACGACAATAATATATTTAAAAAAAAAGCCAAAACACTAAACCATTAAACTACACTTTGTCTGGATACCTTTTTCTAAAGTCGGTTAATACTGCAACGTGTATCTGAACGTGCCAAATAGCCACCAACAATTGTCAACACACAATACCTTGACACGCGCAGTTAGAAACCATGAATGTACTAACCATTTTTAGATCATTCAGAAAGCTTTAACGGTAGTTCTTAATCTAAATCTACGTTAATATACAATATTTCATTATTTGTATAAAGTATTTTTTTGTATATGCATTGAAGTTTTCGAACATTGTAAACCTTCGACATTGATATAAGTGTTATTTGAAATAGTGTTTTATATATTTTTTAAACCAACCTAAGACCGACTAATCTTCGTAACATCTTGCCTAGAGTATGTTGTTTAACAATATTATGCACATATTAGTTTAGAATTGATTAATTCCTTTAAAATATTTTATTTTATTATATATGAAACTAACAATAAAGTATGGATTTTATCGTAGGTACTGATTGAGAATCGCTGAAAGACAGAGTCTGCGCCCATGACTGCTACACGGGATGGTAAGACGGAATACATTGGGCTTCAGTCGATAGAAAGGCGATATAATTAATGGTCCTTACCTGAATGCTTCAAAAAAGGTAATAGTTTAGTCAATCCTTCAACTTATTTTAAATAAAATCAAATTGTTATAATTTGAGAATTTACTTTTTCACTTCACTTTACGTTGATGGAACTTTTACTTTGAACACTTTTGAACAATATGTAACGATAACAGTACATGCTCCTCAAAAAGTAAATTATAAAACAACAATCATATCTTAATATGTTTCACTTTCATAACCAGTTGGAACAAA
>DWAJ01003420.1:0-14850 GCA_018238005.1 Eurema mandarina
AAGAATTTATTCGAGAGCGCATAGTAGCGCCGTTCCGATTGCTCCAAGATTCGTCTAGGTTCTTCGTAAAGCTCACTATCACTTTACGAAGGGCAGAACGAAACGACTGACTGACTCTACTAAAGACACCTTGATGACGATTTTACTTGACATTGGCAAAAAGCTAGACGCTAATGACATAATATATAACGATAATGCTATTGGTCGGGGTCTCTGTACCTTTATTTAACCAAATTATCAAATTGAAATTATAATATTAACAAAATCCGTCTTTCAATATTTTAGTGTGAAAATTCTTACTTATACGCGACTTTTTCGCGAGAATGAGATCCATTGCAAAAATTGTAGGAATTCAAACCTCCCAGACAGAAACAAATTTATCTAATCACATATTCGTTAATCCATTGCTGGTTTACACTCACAAAAGAACCGCGAACCGGTAACCATATTCAACTATTCAGTGGTGCGGCGTTAGCTCTCAATGCAATACAAATTCGTACATTGCATCGCAAAAGAAGCAATCTGATATTGGGGTAAACAGGATCATTGCGGTGTGCGCTGCCTAAAGCCGATATAGGCCGGTAAATGTTACGTAAACATCTACGAAAGCGGATTTTGGGGATACAATTTTTAGGGCCTCTCTACGATCGACTTTCAATAATAACTATGACTACAATATCTGTGTGAGATAAGTTCTATATATGCAACCGTTTATACTTAAAAGCAGTAAAATAAACGTATCTATTTAAATAAAGAACCAAAAATAAAAAAAAAAATAGTTTGAGAGCAAGAGTGTGTTTTAGGTGTAATTAGTTAAAGCTGAGTTTGAAAACTAGTGATGGAAGAGATCCGTTAACAAAAACCCATCATAGCAAGGCAAGAAAATACTTAACAAGCAAAAATCAACCAAATCTTTGTAAAAATTGCATTCTAAATCACTCTCTAAGCATATGGTTTGACACAAGGTATTGAGGTAACAGAGAATAGAGTTCAAAATCGCGTTAATCTCTCAAGAATAGTTTACGTTATCTCCGACTTGCACCTGACTTCCATTGAGGATGCACATCAGTTCCTTCTAAGCTGATTTATGATCCAGCCATGTGGTACAATGGATTTTGTTGTTAGTCGACAACTAGGGCTTACTAGTCATACAATTTTGTGCATACAAAATATTTCATTCTAATCAGTAATGTTTTATTGAAGATTTGACAAATGGATAACTTAGTAAGTAATAGTTATTTAGGTAAAAATTCAGCTGTTAGTCTGTGAATCTTGTTTCATATTTTTTATTATTAAACCTTGGAACTAATAAATTTTGTATTCAAAAATATGACACTTAAAACTACGAATGAAATGTTTGGCAAGACTTAAAGTTTACCACGTTTACGGCACGTAGTAGTAAATTTAATTACAAATTTTAGTACAACAATATCTCAGATACTACCTGTGCTGATAAAATTTTGAATTATTAATTTAGATATATTTTACGAGGGCATAAAGCTTTAACTACTTAAGTTTCAAAAGTGGGTCATAAGCTGTATAGTCAAATTTATCTTTGCGAATCCCGCAAGGTATCAAAGATTTAGAGAGACACCAATTTAAGATGATGTGGGAGTTATTTCAGGATGCTTTCACCAAATTAAACTTGTACTTTGGGGATACATTTCTTATGTAAAGGTGTAAATAAATATAAAAATAGCTTCCAATAGTGAACTTAAAATCATTATTTTTGGGGTAAAAGTACTCTTACAATTTATAGTAAATACTTATATTGCAAATTGACAGCGAAGAAAATAGAAATAGATAATAGAACAATTGGTTTAATTATCTGGCCACTAATTAGTATTCGGCAGGCTTCCATTCATCCATGAAGGTCGAGTTCTACCTTTTATCTGCGAAGTGTCTCGCCTCCTTGATGAATATAATATAGCGGTCCATTATATTCTCATTATTTAGTCACCTGAGGTAAGTCTACGACGTTTTCATACTTTTTTTGCATCAAGATGAACGGTTACGCCGCCTGCTTAGAGTTTTTAAAATATTCAATGGGTCGTAGGAAAATGTCGACCGTTATAAGTATAACACTTAATTTTTGAAGTTAAAAATCAAAATTGACAGTTAAAATAATTCACTAAATTATTT
Source organism: Eurema mandarina (assembly GCA_018238005.1). Taxonomy (NCBI): domain Eukaryota; kingdom Metazoa; phylum Arthropoda; class Insecta; order Lepidoptera; family Pieridae; genus Eurema; species Eurema mandarina. The sequence goes on from DWAJ01003420.1 coordinate 2,143, forward strand.
CTGACATTCCGCCATTTTGGCTAATGTCATCAACTTTAGTTTTATAGTCTGTGGTATTCCCGCGCTTTTTCACAAATAGAATCGAACGGGCATTAACATTCAACGTTTGATTTGGTATTCAGTCCAAATTCTTACCGATATAATGTTTGTTGCCCAGAAGACAACGGCAGTGCATTTTGCAGCCACGAACAGATCGACGCGTGACACGCTTACATGAGTTGTTGCAACTCCCTTGCGAATACACGTTATGTTATATACAGCTGAGAGATTTGTTACGTATGCTCGCTATGAATGCGAACATTGTGACTTCTCGTGTATACAGAATATGACTCTGAACTGCACTAGATTCAATTACTTTATATGTATGTATAGAAGTATTGTGTAATGCTCATAATATGTAAATTAACAAAGAATACGGTTGTTGAACTGAATAAGACTTGCTTACTAAAACGTCAATACGTCTTAATGTAAGACTTCATCGTCTGTTTAGAAATAGACTAGAGATTTTAAATTGTTATTTGAGCGTAGAAGAACGGTACAAATTTAAAGATTAATATTAAAGACTGTGGCCTCATACTTAATTGGTATAATAGTATGGAATTATAGAAAAATAATAACAAATAAGACAGCAAAGTAAATTCATGTTCGACAGTAAATAAAATTCCAATGAAAAATGTAAATGTTGAGCTACAACCACCGTGAATACGTTATCATTAAAATATCTGCACTTTAATAAACAAGTTCAGCAACAAACCGCGCGGATCCGGGCTTCCAAACTAGTTGTGTATGTATCTGTAATTCGGACTACAACGTCGCGCTTTTAATAAAGTTCACAACTTTGAACGAGTTTAATTCAGTATTAGTATTTTTTTTCTTTTGGCGATTTTTTAGTGTGACTAACGACACTGTAGGAGCTGTAGCAGATTGACAACAGTGTCATACCACATCTAAAGAGCTGTGGCGATTATTTTTTGTAAAATCTAGACAAAAAATCCGTAACATCATGAGTTTTTTTGCGTTTCGTAATGCGCAGTAGTTTTTCGATTCAATTTTGATTCTTTTAAATCGATGTAAGTATATTGCGCATACCATTTCTCACGTTCATTTACCATTCTTCTATTTCTTTCGCTTCTTTCTTATTCTTCTTCCCTTTCTCTTTCTCCTCTTGTATCTTTCTTTGAGATTAATAAATGATTTTTTATCAATGGCTAGCATATTTTTTGTATCTGTGTAATTAAGAAGTACTTAATTCTATTCAAACGAAGTAAACAAAGGCCTATATTAAGTTTTACAAAAGGCTTAAGCAAAAGTATTTATAACTCTTGCTTATCTATTATTTTGCGCAGCTGAAAACGCTCGAATGTTCTCGAAAGACTTTCTGGAAAAGGATTCTAAATATAACATACGTATCTTGTACCTATCCGTATTATTGCATTCGGAGATTCACGCCAAGCCCGCTTTAAGTGGATTCTATCTTGCGGTCTTATCGAACGAATGTATTAAAGGTAGATACTTTGTGTCTCCTTCGTCTGACAAACGCTTACGAGTATGTACTCGTATGCTTCAAATGTGCACATTGCTTTTATAACGCATTAATTTTAGGTTGACATTTTTTTCTACACATTGATTGTAATCGAAGTGTTTGATTAGGTTAGTGGTTATAATAACCACTATTATAAATAGGGTAGTTTATTTTTTTTTTTAATTATAGTTACGATAATGTTTAAGCTGTCACGGAAGAGTCAAATATCCACCCTTCCAAATACAGTAACTGTAGTACACTATAATAATATACAGTGGGATTTTATGTCCATTTTTATCCTATGAATATTTTTAAATTAAAAAAGTTCCGGTCATTTATAATATCGTCAATTTTCTACGATCATTTAGAGGTTTAATAAAGTTTTAAGTAAGAATACTTAAGTTCAGAACTCACTAATTCTTCTAAACCCTTTGGACTGACCCAGGACGGACAGACGAACGAACATAACGTTACTATTATACAACAAAACATAAGATGCGTTATACCCCATACTCAGGCGCTAACCCACTCGGTTGTACCGTGTGGAATTCTCAGAATTTCCAAGTATAAATTTACCAGTTAGTTAAACACTATGCGGACCGTCATTAAAAGTGCTTGCAGTGGTTGGGTGAAGAATGTAGGAAATAAAATAAAATAAAACGCGATACAATGGAGGGTGTGAACATTTGGCGCGCTTCCCCACTGCATTCTTAATGTACGTACATAAACCTTAATGAATCAGAAACAGATGCTTTTAATAACATTTGCTTTCGATGCTCGTTTCGTATAATTTGTGCATATGGTGTCCGTATTGATTTCTTATTAGTGCAGAGTCTAGCGAGCTATTGTGAGCTCTATTTTAGATTATATAGTTGATATAAATGTACTAGTATATTACGCTCCATAAGATGTTTATTTACGTTTTATACGAATATAAGTTTGTGTTAAATTTCACGAATAAATTTAAATTACTACATAAAATATCTATCTAAAATATGAAGTAGGTAAATAGCAGCATGTTTTGTGTATTCTATTAAACAAAGGAGCAGTACATTTTCCTTATTGCTATATCCGTATTTATATTCTACTAAGCTAATAGATATTATGTTTTGAGCGCAACCGATGCTAGGAAATTGTATCTTATTTAGTATGTCATGAGGAGAATTTCGGAACTGGTAAAGAGCATTTCTTGTTCGTTTACACGCATGGCTAAACTGATTGGATAAGGTAAGCCTTACTGAACTCAATCACAACGTGTATTGAATTTAGATATTAATATTAATGCCGGGAATATCAGGTTTAATATATGCCGTTACGTCAAATTTGACGTAATTACGCGGGGTCGACGCATACATTATATCGTTTGTGTGCATATATATGTATATGGTTTTTTAAATAAGGGTATGATAGCGAAATGTATTTACTAGGGTTGCCACTTACCCGTTAAATCGAGATTTAATTTTCTATTGGACCAATTCAGCATGTATTGTTTGAGTTACAGCGAAGTGGTCCTATTAAGAGAAATGCTTGCAACATTTAAAATATTATTAATCACTTTCGTAATGCGCTGTTTAAGACACGGCGGAATTTAACTACAAAAATATTTAGTCTGTGTGTTAAATATCATTAAGTAAGTTAAGTAATTGGTATTAGTACAATTTAATTATAAGTTCTAAAGTAGTAGACTTTAACCATAATTACTGGATAATATGTAAGTTATTTTATGTGTATAATCTATAAATAATCTCGAAGATTATCCTATCCGAGTCGCTAGTAATAATAATATGACGTGAATGAAAACATTTCCACTTTCCCTTCAGCGTGATTCCGATCATTCGCATGTCTGAATGTTGGGAAGCATTCGTCGCCCTAGCAGTTGAGATTCAAATCGTCGCCGATAAACTACTGTGATACCAAGTTTTTGAAGCTTTTCGCATCACGAGCGCAATATTATGACGCTCCCGCAGTACTATCTTTATCTGACAGCACCACTCGGTAGACAAAAGACCCGCGTCTCACTTTTGTTATATACTTACTTGCTTTTTCTCTTTGAATTTGTTTTTAACATTCCCCTTTTGAAGGGCCGTTATCTGTAAAGCGCCCCGTCCTTACGCTTTTTATACCGTTCAGAATATGATTCGATGCGGCCCTCGCTTCCATATTTTCTTCCCTTACAATTTGAGTATGATGAATATTGAAAAATACTGAATTTCTTTATTAGGTCACATCATTCATTCCACCGGCGTCTTAAGAAATGAAAACGTTTTATATCGTTTCAATAGCTCCTCGAGGGAGTGAATGAATTAATTATATATACGTTAATACGAAATATAATGTCGCGCTAATGATTGCGACATAAAAGATAATATCCTTATAAGTTCTCATGAAAGGAGGTGTGTATAAAAGTTAATGTAAACGTTAGGAACAAATAAAACGCCTAATGAAAAAAGGTTGTATAGGCTGCAAAGATATAAAAATAATAATACCGTTCATTTAGTAGGAAAGCAGAATTTTAATGGTACTTTTAGAGCGTACAGCTGTGCCGTTGAACATTGTGAGTGGTCCCGAACGGTCCTTCCCGCGTTATTACTGAAATGAATTGTCTTGATATACTAGAAACTTCGTTCAGACTAGAATTCCGAACACACGTTCAGTCGCTATTGAAACGATTTATGGAGATCATAATAATTATTTAGTTTTGACTCGATTTATTCCGTTAGTTATTCCGTAAGTTGATGTGAATACATCGAATGGCGATGAAAACTTAAATTATAACAGCCCTGTGTATGTAGATTGTATGTTACTATGTGTGTTGGATTCTTCTTTGGCATAATCTTAATTTTGATAAAGTCATACGGTTAAAGACCTGAAAGAGAGATTGAATGAATGATCGAGAACATCTGGCTAACGATAAAAATCATAGACTAAACCTAGAATTTAAAATGAGAATGTTTGTATGAGAATTATAGATTTTCTTAGATGGCAAGTGAGATAGTGATTGGTTGCGGCGTCGCGGCATTGTTCAGGAACTTTCTATCGTCACCAATTGCTTTGACTCCGCTTCTTTGATTGAGCTTTTGTGAGTGATTCGGTCTTTGTTGAACGAAGTATTTGTAGTGATGAATGATGAACAATTGAACTGTACGTAAGTATTGTTCCTTTGGTGACAGATCACAGAATCAAAGTTCTTGGTTTCTTGGCGTGGAACTTTATCTAGTTTCTGGTAATCAAAGAATTTTTAAAAGTAAAATATGTTTTGGTTATAATAATTATTTCTATTAAAACCAGAGTTTATATCGAGCTAGGAAAGTTTGAAATACGAACTATAATCGGATGAAAATATTAATTTTTTCAAGATTGAGAGCTTCTGACTTATCGAGGTTTGACTCAAGAGGCACCGTGTGATCACAGCGCCAACTAGCGTCCACAACTTTGTCGGTTCTGTCACATTGACATTTAAGTCGTATATTTTTGAAAAAATATCGAAATGAAAAATAACAAATATTTTCGACTAATAAATTGTTGTGATCTACGATTTGGGTGGAAAAAAGGTTTTGAAATCATTTTGGTCATTCAAATCAAATGAGGTAAGTCCAAAAAGTGTGTGTTATTTTGATTGTGTTTAATTGTGAATAACAACACCACCATAGTACCAATATGCTGTTTTCGATCAAAAAGTATTTTATTTTCCACTAGAAATTTTTTAATTGTTCTCCCCGCTCCTCACTCAAATTATTAAAGTCGCAAAAAGCAAATAAACATTAGCTCTGAATGTGAGCTATAAGGGATTTTATTAAGTAACCATTATTTCGCACGTATACTTATATTGTTCATATTATAAAGGACAGACAAAAGAAAGCGACTTCGTTTTATACTATGTAATAAAGTACACGTAGACATATAATACAGTTGAATAGTTTGTTTATAATAACGCTTAAATCGGTAATACGGTTATTCGTAGTAAAACCTTTAAGAACGAAGCCTATAGGTATAGTCTATTCGACATTACGCTAAAGAATCTATATATTAGTTAATAGTACGCGAACGGAACCGAACGGCGTGGCTAGTGAAATTTAATTTATCTAATCATATTTCGAAAATCTTAAGCTTCTCAATGATTAATTATAATCACCATTTAGCACCAAGGGCATAGAGTTGCGTAAAAGAAAACATATTTTGAAACCACAGACAATATTTCTGATATGATACGTACAGATAATATAATTTACGAGCAATTAATAATCTGTGTTAGATTTATTAAATTATAAGGACTGTAATCTGTAATTACAGTAACCGATACGAAATCGGTTAATTGGTATCATGGTTTCATTTACAAACTTTAATTCAATAACATAAAATCCATGCAGTTTTTTTGATATTAAATTATCATTAAAGGCCGGAAGCGCATTCGTTGCCACTATTCATGTGCCAAAATTGTCGTTATCACATAAAAAAAAATGCATTGCAAAAAACTGCATACCAAATCCTTTCATTTATTACCCCATTGGACACAAAAGTTTTAATTTGAAATTTACCCCTAGATATAATATTTTCATATTTTACTACAAATATTAAGTTTACATGTTTTTCTCCGTTTATGTGTACAGATTGCTATAGATTGCAATACTGATTGCCAATTACTTATTACTCTCTTTTACTTCAATAATAATTATTTCTGTTCGGCCAGTTCTTGACCATAAACACTGTTTAAAAAAACTTAGAAAAATGTGATTAAATCTCTGAACTAGAAGTTAAATAAATAAATAAATATTTTCAGGACATTTATACACAGCGCTATCTAGTTCCAAGCTAGCCGAAGCTTGTGTTATGACAACTAGATAACGGAATAAATTACATATACATACTTTTCTTTTATAAATATGTACATACATACAATATATATAGCAACACCCAGACCCCAGAAAAATACAAATATATTTTTCCGGTGTGGGAATCGAACCCACGACCCTTCGCGCAGAAAGCAGTTTGTGCTACCACTGCGCCAAGCGGTCGTCTAGTTACACATACAATAATGGGCGCCGGGCATTATGATGTGTACAGTGTTCCGGGGCCCGGGCGTTTGGCGCGACAAGGCGTTGGCGCACGAGGCAAGCGAGCGGTCAAATAATAATGATTTCTGTTCAGCCAGTTCTTGACCACAAACACTGTTTAAAAAAACTTAGAAAAATGTGATTCAATCTCTGTACTAGAAGTTACACATACAATCATATCAAACAAATCTACACACGTAAAATATAATATTTCAATCGTAAGAAAGTTGTTATCCTTGAAATGGACATTCGAGTAAACCCAGCTCGTTTTATGTAACTTTAGTTCAGCTATGTTCCAGAACTTTCTTCATTAGTAGGTCGAAGCAACAATTATCATCCATAATCAGTCTATTGAAATATAAAAATGCATCGTGGTCACGATTAGCTGTTATATTTGTAACTGATCGGTGTTTAATTTAATTGACGTCAAGCGTTATAATCTTTTAATGTTATGGGTATTACATTGTATATTGATTTAATTATTGTTCTTAAGTATCGTTTTTTTGTGAATAATTTTTAATATCAATGCGAAAGTTAGTACTATTTTGTGTCATCAGAACCGAGGTTCTATCAAATGGAATAAATAGTAAACGAATAGAAAAAAAATGAGAAACATATTTTCGTGCAATTGAAAGATTAAGCTGACATTTTATAATTTACAATATATCAGCTTAAACTTATAAAAAATACGATTCTTTTTTATTGTGACATTTAAAAATAGCTTAAATATTGATCCCCGCGCTGAAAAGTATCCTATGCCAATCAAATCTATGATAGCAAAACTTGAACTACAGAGAACTGGCAAGAAACTAATAGTGCTCTTTTAAGAGAAACAGTTACAAATAGTAATTCATTCATATAATATAATACCGGACACGACTTGGAGGCCTTTAAAAAAAGAGCGTACCTATCCTTAAAAGGCCGGCAACACACACGAGAATAGATGCGCATCGGTAGAATCGCGCTCGTAATTGACGTATTGGTGCGAGAAAGACAACACGACTGGGACAACCAATCAACGCTCGCGCACCCGACGATCACGCGCCCCGCGCGCCGCGCCGTTACCTCGGTACCTTATTTTTGACTTCTGCGCAGGTTTCGTTCAGCGCTAAAGGTAATTGACGGTTACTATACCTGCATGCCAAATTTCAAGCGTCAAGGTTTCGTTCAGCGCTATAGATTCGTGACGCGAACTATACTGATGGGCGGCGCTGATCACTTAACATCAGTGACGCGTCTGCTCGTTTGCCCGCTCTTATATATAAAAAAAACTACGATAACCATTAGAATATACTCAGTCAAAACTCAAAGAGGTACAATTTTTTCGTGAAAGAGTAACAAACATTTTTACATCCAACTGTAGATTAACATATTACTTATAAGATAAGTTATTTCCATTAAATGATAAATCTTTGGCATTTCATATTTCAAGATTATATGTAACATGATAGAACACAGATATTTGCATTTTGTAAGCGGGTCAAAGTCGTTTATTTCGTAAAATCTTATGTTTTGCATCAAATAGTTCTTTTTTTTGACAGAAGACTATTAATATTCCTTACTAGTTGTTTCTAGCGACTTCGTCCGCGTCATTTATTAGCCGTTTTTAAGGAATAATTATTAAATTCTACAGAAAAATGCATGAGACATTTTTTGTAGACAATTTCACGACAAACCATTTTTATAATGACCTTTATTGACCTTTAAGCAATAGATCGCGAGATATTTGCGAAAAACTGATTTTCGTGACCTTTTGACGTTTATAACATTTTTAGCCGGCACGATATCAATGTCGATTTTTCATATCTTCATTACAATGCCGTAATAAAAGTGTATACAAAAATTCAGCTCGCTAGGATTTTTTCCGCAGATTGGGGTTTAAAATTGCTACAATAAATAGACTATCATTGATGCATAGTTTTGTATGTTTTGTGTAACGTGAATCGTTTACTCACGCAACGGAAGTCCAACGGAAAATTGATTATTTTCCCGATTTGTCCCCATTTTCCACTATTCACTTCTATTAGTCACACTGTAACAGTAAAAGCCTTCTTTGAAAAATAGAATCAAACACGAAAATAGCTTTTTAATTTTAAAATATTAGTTCCAGAGATTGGCGTCTTGTGAAAGAATAGTATTTAATTTATCCGCTATCTTAACACAGTTCGGCTTAGTTTAATTGTGTAAAAAAAAACAACATCCTGAAGTAAGCGTCCAGAGAAATGCATTTAGCTTTGCTACTGTTCGGGGTGTACCGTGTCGCTTACTATCAGGAGACCCTCTTATTCATATCACGATCACATAAAAAAAATAAGGGTAATTTAGAAAAGAACATAATAATAACAATAATAGTTAATTAATATGGGTTGCCTGGAAGAGATCACTCGTAAGTTCGCCTGTTACTTATATTGTATCAAAACTAATTTTAATTATGTATATTGTAACAAAGTGTGAATAAAAAACAATAAAAAACATAATAACAAGGCTGTCATGCCGGTTAAAAGTCAAGGAGTTCTACTGTCAAATGCAATGTAGCATTGTTGATACTTCATAGCAAGTGTTTTATGATTTCGAATAAGCAATAACCGAACCATAGTTACGGATCATTAATGTGGTTTATTTTCGTAGATTTCATTTATTTTAGAGGCACTATGCAACGAATTTCCTTCGTTTTTTTTAATGTTTTCGGTTACAAAACTAAATAATCAAATACGATATTGAAAAGCATGGTGACACTGAAATATTTCATTGTCTGAATGCGTTGTTTCTGTGTTGAAATTTCCTAATCACACGATTTTTTTTTAATTTTAAAGAATACTAGCAGATCCGGTAGTTACCCTTGTTCTGCCTATGAGACAATAAATAGGCAGATTTTATGTAAACCTATTACACGCGTGCCACGCAGCCCGGGAAGCAGCCTGGCAAGCAGCACGGCGAGTAGCCTTGAGGGGGGAACGCCAAACAAGCAGTATAGGTCGCGTCACGAATCTTTAGCGCTGAACGAAACCTGCGCAGATATCAAAAATAAGGTATGGAGGTAACGGCGCGGCGCGCGGGGCCCGTGATCATCGGCTGCGCGAGCGTTGATTGGTTCCCCAGTCGTGTTGTCTTTCTCGCAGTAATACGTAAATTACGAGCGCGATTCTACCGATGCGCAGCTATTCTCGTCCAGCGCTAAACATAAATGACGCGACCTATACCAACCAAAAACCCACTGTTCTGTTTTACTGCAGCGGGGAGGGGTCACGGGACCTTCGCAGGCTTTTCTGCTAGATATTATAGTATCTGTGAGTTTGTCGAGTACTAGAATAGCAATTTTATTTAAATATTTGTCATGTCTAGTAATACTCAGTGGAAATAAAAAAAATCGGAACAGCTTTTCAAAGTAAAAAGTGGCGTACATAACTGCGTACCCGTGTTAATATTGGCGAATTTAATTGGACAAATCTATGTAAAGGATCTCTGTAAAACGTGGGTTTGTTAACTAATGTTTCAGTTACCTACCTAATAATATATATTTCACCTTTCTCACCAAAAATTTAACAAATGTTTTTATTTAACTTGATATTGATCGAAATGTCGCACTATGCTCAGTAATTGAAAAACAAGGAGGGTATATAAATGATAATTACTATTTTAATGTAACTACGTAATATTACGGGTAAACTACAGTTTTCAAACTTTTTATTATTTACTAAGAATTTTATTTAATTTTTATTAATGTCAGCTGGATACCTTAAAATTTGTGGTAAATGTAAATCTAAGATATAAAAAAAAGACTATATAAAATGGTAAACATTTATTTGTAAGTAACATACATTTTGTTGTTTATTTGAAAATATAATCAAGGAGCATATATTTTTTTATGTGCTAGCGGTCAATTGAGAAAGGGAATTGCCTAGGTAATGGTACACTGTCGCAAAGCTTAGTTTCTTAAAAAGGCGTTCCTTAGAAATAGGACAAAAGAAAAGGATTCTAAATAAAGAAAGGAAAATAATATTTGGTTATTATTTATTGTTAAATTTTTACTATAACTTTTACGCTAAAAACAACTTAACAATTGCAATTACAACACTAATTTATGGCACGTATTTTATAGTTCGATCACTCAAATTACATACATTTTTAACTGAACAAATTTGCAGTTCGCAATTTAAACGATATTTGTTTACTTCCAAAAACTCATTAATCGTTATTTGAATTTTTCATCAAAACAATATGGCGTCGTACTGGCGAGTGACGTAATAACGACACGTCGCGTCGTGTCGTTTTGTCTCACTACATTCCAGTTATTTTAAAAACATAATTATTTATATAATAAAAAAAACATTTCTCATTCACCTTAACACTTACACTTTGAGATAATAAAATAAATAATTGTAATAATATTTCCATAAACAGCAGACTCCTCTATCCTTTGCAATCTTTCCCGTCCTTCTCCTTACCCTTGTCATCCTCTTTAGGAGCAATCATCAACAAATTGTTGCCATTTCTTTCCCCAGTTAAATTCCTAAACGGCATTTGCCTCCACCGCGATTGCAAATAATACTGGCTGCGAAGAACCTTCAAGTCTTTAGAAAAAAAAATCTTATTACAATGTGTTCTCATTTTGAATTCTTCGTTCTCCTCGTTTCCATAGCGAAGCTCGTCCTCCGGTCTTCTGATCTCATCGTATGGTCTTTTTAAGCGGAGCCGTCGCGACATTGGACTCAAAGGACCCTCGCATTTGATCGCGAGTCCAGAATTTTCTTTGTTTGTCAGAAGACCGTGGTTCTTCTGCCATTCTAAGACTTCGCATAAAAGACCTATGTAGCTGAAAAGAAAAAGACCATTGTTAATTTTTAGGCGAATTGTGTATCGGGAATTGAGCGATGAATCGAGCATTTGAATTTTTTTATCTATTTTACTAAATATAACATTTCTAGAAAATGTATAATAATTCCAATACTAATAATTAGTCTTTAAGTTTCGCCTCCTGTAACAGCTGTAATGTTTAGCAATAATTATATATTTATTTTCTTTTTAATATATCAAAACAATTTTTAGGTGATAGACATGCCTTTTCTTTGAATTAAGCCGGCTCGCCTAGATTAATAGAAACCCGGCTTAAAAACTTAAGTAACGCAATCTCGTCAGAAACGTCATTGCGTTTCGTTCGGTAAAAGGCACCGAAGACATGTTTTACCCTTTTTAAAGATAATGCTCTTTTTTATTTTTATTACTACTTCTTTTCTTTTTTCTCTTCTATTCTATTTTAAAGTCAAGTATATCAACACTTGAATCGTTATGGTATTACAAAACAATCTTTTACCAGCAAGAAACTGATAATTTAGCTTTGCGATTCTTCATGGGCAGAGGTAGTCGCTTTATATTAAAAATAAGTATTAAATATTTTAAAAACAAGCTTTTAAAGCACTATCTAGTTGTATACTATGGGTATGTTCCAACTCTTTGTCAGATCAGCTCCATGGTTCCGTATTATTGTATTGTTATCCAAGTTGAGTGAGTTGAGTTAAGTTGGTATACCTACGTAGTATACCAACTCAACTCAATCGGTCTACTGGAAGTGGTTCGAATAGTCCTTGCTAGATTTGTGATACAAAGATACAAAAGTAAAGTTAATTTTATTAAATTTATCTCAGTCACTAAATACTTAGAACATACTTCTCCAGCCCACCTAAAATATAAACTTTCTAGAGTAGGTACTAGCAGAGAAAGACTACATAGAAATAGAACAGTTCCTCAAATAAGTAAGTCTATTTAAGTTTAAGTTATAAGATGTTATACTTTTAGTTTATTTATTTATTTATTCTTTGTTACAATACGTATGTTACAATTAAACAATCTTAAAAACTATTAGAAATATTGTAATTGGCCGCCTTATCACTACAAAGTGATTTCTGCCAGGCAACCAAACAAGTGAAAAATCGTACATTATCAATATATTTAAAACAGTGGCGAAAGTTAATAATATATTAAATACATAATTATACAGACAATACAAGTATACATACATATAATATACATACATACATACATACATACATACATATAGACAGACTACATATTAAGAATAAACTAGGTTGAATTTAAGGCAATAGTAAGATAGTGTTTTTGGACAAGGTTTTTGAATGA
>DWAJ01003421.1:0-14846 GCA_018238005.1 Eurema mandarina
ACAATATTACCTGTAAGAAATATTGAATGTATAATATTAAAGCGCGCAGGAAGCGTTCTGTTGTCGACAAGTGTAACAAGTTTATCAGCGCTGGAGACAGTATCGATGCCGGCGCAGTGAATAACACGACATCTTTCAAGTCCTTTTCGTTTAATAATGGGTAAGATTATAGCACTATGAATAATATTAAGATGTTTATAAATACAAATTATAGGTTATGTTAATAAATTGTCTGCTTTACCTGAAGTTTAACGATGTCATTTTCATCAGTTTTCCGTTGCATGTACTTTCGAAAACGTTGCTAAAATGTTGTATGAAATATGAAAAATAAAAATATTATTATTAGGTACATGGTATATAACAAAGTCGCCTTCTTTCTGTCCCTATGTATGCTTAAATCTTAAAAACTACGCAACTGACTTTTATGCGGTACCTTTTATCAGATAGAGTGATTCAAGAGAAAGCTATAATAGATGCATGAATGCGGATAAAACCGAATAATGCTAGTTATATATAAAAATATCTGCATTGTTATCTTAATAATTGATAAAGAATGAGTATAACATACTTGCTCCAATAAATCAATATCATCTTTAAATTCTACATTCGTTACAGCGGTTGTCGGTATTTCGAAGTCGTCTTCGAATGAAATTGGCAGATCGCTAAGAAAAAAACAACTTAGCGTATATGTGAGATATTAATCAAATGTATAACTATAACTATTGCCTCAAAGAAAGCTCTTATGTTCTAATGAACGTGAACTATTGTTTCGATATTTCATTATCAAGTCTAACACGATTACACCAATAAAATTCTAAAGGGCATTAACCTTACGAACTCTAATTCCTCCATATCTTCATTCCATTCCCAGTGTCCATTCTCATATTGAGTATTGACATTATCCTCATCTTCGTCTTCAAACATTTTAAAGGCGTATTACAAGTTATTAATAATTGTTTTATTTAAAATTTAATGTAAAAATGTATAAAAAGAAAAAGAAAAAAATAAATTCATTTAATAAAATAAATGCTGAAAGTCATAAATGACAAGTCAGACATGGCGGGAGTAACCTATGGTCTATGCTCTATGGCTTTTGTTTTCGATTAATTACCTGTACATCTATGCTTTATCCAAGAGAAAACTATTTATATTACCTATAGGCATTATGCTTCATCATACTAAAAATAGTATATTTAATAATATTTAAAATTCAATGATCTAAATGCTGGATCCTTTACATTATTATCGGTATCACCTTTTTTGTATCTAGCGTTATGTAATTTCATAAAAAAAATTGAACAAGTATGTAAGCCACAAGTTGTAGGTTTGTAACGTATCTTTCAAAAATATCCTCAAACTTGAATAATTACTTTATTGTTTTATAAAAATGAAACATAATATTTAATTTACTGATGCCAGTGTTATTGAACCGTTTTTGTTGAAATTATCAAATATAAAGTGCAATTCTATTTAAAAGCCAATAAAGAACAGAAGTTGTCTTTATTTAGAAGCTTTGTATTTTCGTTTATATTAATAATAATGTAACAAATGTTATCTTTAATTATTAATCGCAAGGGTTCTTCTAAAGTGCTTGGTGGACCGTGAGCGGTGTCCGCTCATCCGTCGATGAGTTCGTAACGAGTTCATCCGTCGCCGATCTGTTGGAAACTCGGGTAAGGACGAAAACATTATATTCCCTCTTAATCTCGTTGCTCAGTTATATTTACGTACATTTTCTTTGGCTGGACAATGTGATAAATAACCAAGTTGATGTGCTGGGCCTTTGATCGTCGAAATGTTTGTTCGTCCTTAGGTAAAGGCGAGTGCTTAGGCTAATATGATTTAAATATCTTAATTTAATTAAACCGAGTTGGTTTTTATCATATATCCTTATAATAATATTTTGAAGAAGAAAACACATAAATATATAAGGTATTTAAGGGTCTTAACTGTCTTAAGTAGTTAGGAAAAATACTTAGTGAAGTTATGATAACATATTCGACACTCGATAGCGTTTAAGTGAGAAATAAATTAAATAATATTGAAATAGTCCTTTTAATCATGGGTGCGGTTACCTATATATTAGAAAAAATGCAATAAACATAAAACTGGTTTGCGAAAAATGCTTTAAATGAAGGAGGATTTGCTTTCAGAATAAAATAGTCTAAATGTATTTTCACATAGGACGGCTATCGGTGGTGCTCACTGTTCACTGGGTTCGACCCCGGGGCCAGGGTCAGCCATCCGTGTACCTGCAACATAACTTCAAAACCTACAAAAGCTTTTGCTGATAAATTTTTAAACAGGTCACTTGTTTTAAGTTTAAAAATCTTTATTCTTTGTTAAATCTAGTATTTAACAGTTTCATTGAACATTAAATGCTAGAATTCAATTTTTTAACAGAATAATTGATAAAGTAGATATATTTGCTGGTCTAATAACTTATGGATGTTTTTATGTTGGCGTTCAAAGCTTCTTTTATATTTACCTATAGAATTTGTAGTTTCGTCGTGCCAGGACCATAACAGTAACATAGGAATTAGCGAGTAAATTTTCTAGACACGTCAGATTGCACGGTTTAATCCCGCTATAAACATTTACGAGATATACAGTCTTCTAGCGCTATTCAAGGCGAGTCTAATCAAACTTGCAAGTCCATGGATTCGGAGCAAAGGCATAATGTTTGTCATGCGGCTTACTTTTGCGAGTAAGTATAATAAGTTTTGAAATTCGATTGGTACAACTAATTCGTAGAAGAGCTGAATCCTTAACTGAATTCAAATAATACCCACTTAAAACGTTTTATACACACTATAACATACTGTTTGATAAATGTAGAAAACCTTTAAAAATGTCACTTTGTTGGATAATGAGAATATTTTATTATATATTTGAGTGAGGAAAATAAAAAATGCTGAGATTTTACGGTTTCAACGAATAATGCAGGCTGGAGAATTAAGTTCAATAAGATTTTCAAGCGGCTTTAAAATGGAAAGATGTCAATTGGAGGCGTATTTTCTCCGATTATGCTGAGATGGCGGGCCGATTGAAATCATTTCTATGTCACCGTAATGTGATTCAATATTCAGTGATATCTCTACTATGAAAACGTAAGTTACGACGGCAGACTGTAAACAGGATTTATATTGTTATTTTAGTTTTTACTATGACAATGCGAAGTCAATACGATTACTTATATTGACGTGCTCAGTGTAGCTCATACGGGTAGCAGCTAGCACGCGTCGCTCGTAGCGCGGGTGTTACTGACATAGAGGAAATTACATCTTGCTGCTGCTTTTCTTCAGAACATATCGAAGCCATCCTGACGAATACGTATGAGATTAGGGTTTCATAGCGTTTGTAAGTCTTTGTGTCGCATCGGAGAATAAAATGCGTTCAGTTAATTATTTTGAACGTAGATAGATAGATATAGTTTTTTTTTCATATGAAGAAGGAAGGAAAGATGGGAATCTTTGAAATTTTATGTATACATAATTATATTTTAAACGATCTCACCATTTTTCAGCTTGTTGTGAATTTATGTAACTTCACTCTCATTTTTTGGTCTAATTTGACCGGACTTGTGATATTTGTGATGGTTCCAATAAGCGAAAGTTGTTATTTATATTTACCACGTCGACTCGGTAGACAAAATCCGAAACCTTGAATAAAAAGGAATACAGAAAATTAAGAATAAGATAGATGTTTTCTGCAACGCATAATTTCGTAATTTAGGTACAAAGTACTTAAAACATTCATTCATCGTATTGAACAATTGTATTGTAAAAAAATACTAAGAAAGAACTGGCGTAATCATTACAACAAAATACGAATGCAGGACGGTGCAATCGGCGGTCCATTGTCCCTAAATTCGATTCGAAGAAAATGGAACTAAGCAGAATGCGGCAGCGGTGCTGTCCATTACGCTTGCTTAGAAGCTAAATTTACTTTGCAACTATTAGTTTGTGCTATAAACAAATAAGTACCTTCCTACTTGCCTTGCTTCAATGTTATATAATTCATAAATAAATTTGTATATTAAAATTACTAATATTAAATTAATTACTAATTTTCACACATGACGTGCTAGGTGGTGAATTTTGCATTTATTCTAATTTATTTGCTAGACTATGGCATAGTCTTTTCATTCTTCTAAGTTAACAATTTTCTTCGTAAAAAGTTTAATTCGGTTTTACAAGTTAAATGCCCAAGTTTAATATATTTCGGATCACAATGAGATGAAAGGTTTCGCTGGTTAAAATTGCAAAAAATAAAGTGCATGTGGTGTTACCGTAGTAAATAATTCTGCTACGAGCTCCACCATCCGCGCTTGCAATAAAACGAACAATGCAATTTTGCTAGCACTGTATTCAACCGATGGTTCCTCACTAAAAGTTGCCAGCTTCGAATGTCCATTTCTGTTTATTACAAACAAACATATAAAACTACACGGGTTATGGACGCCACGCCACAGCTATCATGTTGACTGATAAATGGATACCAAATTAAGTTAGCATAGATATTACATATTTACTAATCTAAATTTCTATTTTTTTTGGAAACACGAAAAGCGTTTAATTTATTTCAGCATTACATTTTACACATTTGATAATTTTCAACGATTGCAAATCAGTTATGGAATGAATGTTATGAAATATAAAGGAGGGTTAGGTATTAGATTAAAATAAGATTTAAGGCCAGGATAAAATTCTTTACGTAATACGATACTCTTTAAATTTTAGTTAGAAAAAAAATTAAATAGAAAGATAAAAATGGAACAATAGAGAGACTTTATAAAATGCAACGATGGCTGATTTGTAGGAATTGCGTATAAAATTTTCAAAGGGCCTATGTGTGCGCGTGCACTGTCCGCGGTCGAGCCGTTGCATAAAACATGCAAATTGGACCACTTCGCTGCAGCGCCTAAGTTCACTTGCTTTTGCACTTTTATTTCAAATGGAGGGCTATTAGTCATGTAAATATGGTTAAACGAGCGCCTCTTGGAAAAACCAATATGTATACCTACGTTAAAAGGTTATAATGTGATTAATATTGACATTTTAGATTTAAAGTTTAACACGGTACTATGTTTAAAATTTAGTGTTGTTAAAAAGAAAATTGTGTTTAATTCAATTTTTAATTCACCATAATACTAGTGTACTTCTAGTAAAGTTATAGAAATCTCATATGCGACAGTTTTACAGCGTGAGCTATTTTACGTGAATGAAAGCAAAATTTAAAGGCATTATTAGAATTTTGCACAATAGAGCCTAAATGATGGCAGATCGTCGACTTCCGTGTTTGAGACTAAATTGTGAGCATTTGGCGAAATAATGAGCCTTTGTATCTTAATGAGTTAAGTAATGAGCATGCTGCATTTTACTGTCCGTTTTAATATGGGCAATCGCTTATGCTTTCCATTTAACATTTATTTATTTAACGGTTAAAGATTACTGGACTAAATTAGGTAAAAAAAATAGATGAAGATACATAGGATGCCTCACGTTGACATCATCAATTATCTCCATTGCCCCTCCTACCGTCACTGGGAGCTGACTTCTTGTACCGAACTGCAGACACGCCTCTCCACATCTGTTTCAAAACCTTGCATGTTCCTAATGATAAATGTACAATAAATCATGCCTTGTAAACTTATAGTGTCCTACAAAGAAATCAAATGAAACCAACATATTATCTGAATATGATGTAGACTATAATAGTATACTCAAATAATACTGTTTCAAACTACGGGACAAAGTTGATAAAAACCCTATTTCCTTTATTTTTCTATATATACGTATATACCTATATTTATTTATGAGTTCATCGTCCTCAATCTTAAAAGGTGATATGAGGAATGAGAATAATGAAACAAGAGAATGTAATACAGTGTAAAGTGAACACACCATTGAGTACAATAAACGCATGACATAGTTACTGCAAATATAAATGCATCAGCAATTATTGCATTGTTTACAGCTATGCAATGATAGAGATGAACGCCGCCGGGTAGCAACGCTGAAAACGAATTGAATGTATTAACGTCCGGCCCAACTTTATACTCTGTTTATACAGCGCACTTTACGACTCAATGTGCGTGTTATTTTGTTTAATGTAGAAATTATTGTACTCCGCTAGTACTAAACCGAATGCGAGACTGCAGCGGCGAAACAGAATTACAGTTGATAACTATGAATAAGGGTGTGAGGACGTGTGTGGAAAACGGAAGTTGAATACGCTTATAATGTTCAGTGAAGGTCTTAGTCTTAACGTTTAACTCTTAAGTAAAATTGGCACATTAAAAATGCTTTGTACCAGTAATGCACAAGTTTTCATGAAATAAATGACGGTCATACAAGACGAACTAATAGATATAAATTGTCTAATAAACAAAAGCCCTGTCTATATAAAAACCTTAATCTTAGCTATACCTACATCGGCCATTAAGAACAAAGTAAAAAAAGTTTGATGTTATGAATAATTAATAATACCACATTTTAATATTAACTTGAAATTAATATGTTTTATGAATGTCGTAAGGTATTTTAGAAAAATAGCACCAATGAACGTAGAAGTTAGAACGGCCCAAAGTTTTTATTGAAAAACTTGAGATGTATATGAAAATGGACGGGGACGTTAAAGGTCCTTTAAATGTTGACTTAATTTATTGAAATGTTACTTATAAGGTTTGTAATAGCTACTATATTGCAGTCTTTAAATTGTACAGAAAGTGGTAATGCTGATATATGTATTTAGAAAATATATTGTAAATTTATATTTTGATTATTATTGTTGTACCAAAGAGTTTATAATGTATTTATTAATATCGATCCTTTTAAATCCCTTTTATAACTTAACAACCACAAACTCAATTATCACTATGATATACATGCAAACAATACTATGTTACATAGAACATGATTATCCACTTTCAGAATCAATCGTCGTTCCTTCATTTTAGGGAATCTTAACAAGCGACATTCATCTTACAATTATAATTTATAACACTTCATTATCATTTTTAAAAAGGCCATTCAAGCTCGGCTGTCTCATTATGAACGAGGGGTCGTCTTGTCATAATTAAGTTATTTAACATTAAAGAGGAGAGAAACGGAGATCGTAAATGTAATGTGCTGAGGTACGGGTCGCTCCTGGGAATGGACCAAATGAGTAATTGATAAAGGGAGCACTAATTTTACCTAATCACGGTCAGGTAGGGTTAAACCTTTTATCATAATGTACGAACATTTTCTGTACCCGACAATAAAATAGACGACATTGCATACGTGATCATTTTGTTGTTTTCTTCTTGAGATGGTTTTTTTTAATTCAAAAATATCTTGTCTGCTTAATGATATTTAAACCAAGAAAAAGCAGTTGATGAAAATAGAGAAGTGAAATTAATTTATAAACAGTGATAGTTTATACGTAATAACGACTTGTTTAGAATTCTTGTGTTATTAATGGCGCACATTTAACTTTGACGTAACTTATAACATAACATAATATAACTATATACATCAATGATAAATGAACATACATCATAATAAAATAATAATAATAGTATAAAACGCTAACTTCCTTTTGCGTGCTTACTGACATAAAACTTTTTCGTGCGTATCCTTACAGGACCATAAATTAAGTAAATTTACTTCGTTTTTATAAAGAGCATCCCCTTCATTACAATATGTTCGTAACGAACAGAGGGGTCACTGCGTAGACAAATCTCCCCCAGGTCTTCGAAACGTCACTGAATCGGCAAAATTATCAAAAGTTTTTAACTTACAACTTTTCTATAAATGTGTAAAGCGAGCGAGTATTCCTATTCGCTAAAGCTTTGGCGAGCTTTTGATTCATCCTTTCCTTGTCTAGCTCAAAGGATTCACAGTAGGCATAAGCGAAGTTTGGTAGTGTCGTTGTCTCTGGACGAGTTCAGCGTAGTAACGGCTAACGGGGCATTCAGTTTCAAAGCGAGCGAGTTTCAGTTCACGGTATCGCGATGTCGACGGCGCACGTCGATTCACCGCTGCTCTCAATAGAGTACGTTCCCGCGATCGCGGCTCAACTCTTCAAACAAATAAGTCAGTCCAAGTGAAAACAGTTAACGATCATGGAGCAATTATATCCCAATATGAGATTGTAAGAGTGCGTCGGTAGTGATTAATAACGTTTAGTTCAAACGGAAACGTAATCTCAGACTCGATTTAGGCCCGTAAATAAATAGATAAACATTGTTGAAGATTTCCGGAATGAGTAGTTTGTTTATTTAACGCATACAATACGCGGTTGTATTGTATTGGAGTTGTTGTACTTGGTTTATAGTGATTAATCGAGTGAATGTGCCCGGGTGGGTAGGTACTGGGTACGTACGTGATGGCGGCTCAGAGACAGTGGATTGCCGGACTGGTGTGGGCCGTGCTGGGCTCCGTTTTGGCCGACTCCTGGACCACTTATCAGGAACAACCATGCTGTCGGCCGGTGTCACATCATCGTGTACGGCATCACAGAGGTACAAATAACTTTTTATTTTTGAATAGATTACCTACTGAAGTGTGTGTTCCTTGCATTAAGAACCTCTTCGCAATACAATTTTTTATAAAATATTTAATTATGGAATGTGTCGATACGCTTTAATTGTCAACTGTATTAAACAATTAAAGACATACTTATTCAGTTTATAATACAAAATAATACGCTGATATCATACAAAGATTGTTAAACTTTATACCTACCTACTTTCTAAGATCATTAACCTTGTAAGCGTAATATAAAGTCTTGATATATTTAAATACATATATACTTGCTAGATCATTCTTAAATTACACTCTTTTATATTTGCACCTTTTTAGCTGAAATTACAAAATTCCTGAATGCGTAAGGAATTTTAATATAAAAAAGATCAAAAGTTACTTAACAATTTTACCTTATTTAATAATATGTAAGGTACCTTTAAGAATGACTTTCATATACATAGATTGGCTAAACAATGGTAAATCCAATCTGCAAAAAGAAATTACATAAAAGTCATCGTATTTTAGGATTACATACATTAAGATTACATCTCGGAACCCTTATTGCTTCATCAAGTTTGTCCGTCGATCCGTTCTCAGTACAAACGGCTAGAGCCAAAACGATGAAATTTTGCTTGGATGTGTTCTTCTTCCCCTGGTTCAAAAATAAAAAAAAAACAGGAACGCATATATTTATTTTGCTTGACTTTAAAATTGGACAGCGTAGAAAACTAATATAACAAAAATAACCAAATATAAAATTCACGAAATTTATTCAAACACAACGAAAATACTGTAAGAACAAAAGTAACGAAATTTATAGTTTGTTCTTGAGAACCGTTTTCTATGTGTGTCCCGACATGGACTTGGCCAATTATTTTACTCTGTACGAGAATATTTAATAAAATAAAAAATCTAGTAATAAAATAAGTATTTAAGATCATTTGTAAAATTCTAACGAGAAGATTTTTTTGCTCAATTGTAAAAACATTAATACGTTATTAATCATTTATAACTTTTTGTTGATTTAGAGAAATGATATTTTATTTATAAATATAATATCATTGATTTAGAGATTATAATAAGAAGTAGATTCTTGTCTACAGCCAGAATCCGTGTATCCAGTGTTGTATGTCCACAATTATCAGAGGGCGACCACAAGACCACAATCCAGGAGAATTTCTAACCTATTACCTATTAGCTACCGTCAAATCCTACAATAGAACGCTATGGTTAGCCTTTATCGGCAATCTTGAGCTCTACGTCGGTCAAGTAGCGATTAAAGGCATTAGCAATCTGTTATTAATAGCTTCGAACGAATTTTAGCTGAGAATTTAATAAGAAGTATACCTACGCTGATTTTACAATACGAAGATAGTTTAACAGAATCTAGAGAATTTTACAATAATATGTATAAATATTATAGACTAGCGGACCCGTGCCCACTTCGTTGGGCATAATGTTAAAAATCCTTTTTTTATATAGCCTATGACATTCAGCAAAAATGTGGCTTTCCATTGTTTGAAAGAATTTTTAAAATCGGTTCAGTAGATACCGAGATTACCCCAAACAATTTAACAAACACACAAACTTGACTTCTTTATAATATTAGTATACTATAAGGAATAATTTTATAAGTTCGTTAGGTCTTATCGACCACACATGACTCATGTTGCAAGCGATGGCATTGTTTCGACGTTTCTGAGTAGTCTTGTAACTGCAAATAAGGTACAAGTGGATTGTTTTGAGAAAACATTTCCGACGCAAGTCTGAATAAGCAATTTCAATGTATGAGGGTTTCGGTAAACGCAATAATTTCGCGATTTCTTTTCATTGGTGGTTTTTCGTAGGTTAAACGAATTGATTATTGGGATATTGTATTTACATTTATAGGTATAATAATAGATAGTGAAACATTTGTTTATTTTTTGCTATTAGAGATAATACAATATATGACATTGTGTAACAATTTATACTAACATTTTTATTATTATATTTAATTTAGGAATCGCTTATAGCTGAATTCTTTTTGGACATCTATAAGCGAGATAAGGACAATTCGGTATCATTAGTGGGTAAGCAGCATTCCGGAACATTGACATGCCTACATAAAAACGCTGAACGATGTGGAATATCATTACTAAGTACTATACTTTATTTTTATTTCTATTTTATTATTAATAATACTAGTTTATATTGCCTAATATATTCGTCCATAGAGATGCGTATGTCAATATTAAAAAAACAATTATTAAATGTGGTCAACTCGCAACAAGGCTTTTATCCTACAGACGAAAGTGTGCCGTTTATGATTGGGCTCTATATTGCATATGGAAATAATTATTACTATCTTTTAATTAAAATCCTAACTCAGCCTTAGCAATTAAGTTGCTAAAATTTATTTTCGTTCTCACAGCGCGTGAAATGTCTTTGTTACTTTGCTAGTTTTTGTAGATAATTCGTCAAGGATTATTATAGTGAAAAAAAATTTTAGGCTGACTGTGGACTAGCGTTTTTACTTCTTTATTTTTAAATAATGTAGTTTTACATGAATGATATCATTTGTACCTCCATATAAAGTATTAAATTAACTAAGTAATTGAATCTTACTCCCGTAATGAGAGCGATGTTGTCGCGGTCTTCCTTTATTTTGCAAACTGCACCGATTCTAATTCGGCACTAGATTACCTCACAGAGCACAAACCACAGACATTTATTTATTTTCACTTACTATTAATAAACTGATGTACTAAAAATTAAAACCAATCAGCGACTTGAACTGCGACTTGTCGCTCATTGTTTTTTAGCCTTAGAGAAGTTCAATTGAGATCGGTTCCAGTTGTCTGGTAGGTGCCGGTGCGGTAGCGGGGCAGGGAGGGGCGCGGAGGGGGGCGAGGGGAGGCATCATTGCAAACCGGCTCAGCGTGCGTTCGCGCAGGTAATCGACTCGCCCGCGGGCCGCGTGTGACTCCACTAAATTGAGCCATAAACGAGTAACTTTAATCGAACTATTAAACGAGTTTCACAGTTTTATCATAATGCCGGTGCCACATCATTTCAACGGAATTTCTTTAATGGTTTTGAAACTTAACGCCGCTCATTTGCATACACCGACTATCGCTTATTTTTATTTATTGTTATTTTATTTATAGAGCCTTAATTATTGTAGTTGAAATTCATTGAGTTGTTTGTATGATTAATGTTGTAACTTTATCTTTTTCTTTACATCTGCATATAGACGAGGTGAATGTAATTTAAAATAATTTTAATAATTTTATCTTTTGTTTTAGAAACGTTTTTAAAGAGCTATGTATTTAAGTGGTTACCGGGATTAATTGGGATAGCTGTCAATTTGTGGTGATTGTAATGAATTGAGCTAGGAGGCCAAAAGCTATAAATCTAATTGTTTAATCTAATCTGGCGAAGGGCGGGCGGCGGGTCCTCAGGAGTCGGGCGGGAAATGTGGTTGATTAGCGCATGTCACCAGCGGCTGACGGGCTAATCGTCACCGGTTAAGAGTAACGAATTTACTACATTAAATTCCTGGCCTCATTTTGGCTTGAATATATTATTAATTGTTAGTCTAAAACATTTATAGAAATACCTGTGACGTGTCTACAATACATTATATCTCAAAAATTTGGTAAATTGCACGGCTAAACCAGAACATTCAATGAAACACATTAATAAATATAAATAAAACAAACCCAAAAGTTCTTTAAAACCGAAATATTTACTTTGCAATACATCACTTCTCATAACTCACACCATTGTCCTACTTTTCATTTATTTTGAAGTGCATATATTCACATACATATTATAATAATATATTGTTTAACTGTGTTCATTGTTCACAACAGCACTTGACTGTCTTTGTCCGTATAAAACGTCCATCGTCTTAGCGTGTGGTCGTCGATCGTGTAAAGCAATCGTTCTGACAGTACACTCGATGTTATCTCTCTTTAATTTGAATGTATTTACTGCTAGCCTCCATTTGATATTCTGGACCGCTATCCGTAGGCGGTGCCGGCTTTATTTATATCTTATCAGGCACAAAAACAACCTACTATGGTATAGCCGTTTAAACATATGGGTTAACACACATTTAACTAACGAATTACCTAATACGTTTTCATTGAGTCTTTTTTATATTTAAAACTGTTAGCTGAAGTTAGTATATTTATATTTAAAGATAGGTATGTTAAGACAGACGTTAAATATTTTTATTGATATAAGAAGAAAATGCACTAAAGTATAAACAAATAAAGTTATAATTAGTAAGAAACAATAAAGCAGTCTGTGCTTACACGATGTACTTCCTCGTAAATCAAGTTTATTGTTACCGCAATAATTTAAAGAAGCTTTTGAATTTTCACATAGTGAAATTGTAGCTTCTTGAGAGAATTTGCTATAAATCAACCCTAACACATACTCACGCCTGCTACGATATTAACGCCCTGTTTAAAAAGAATTCTCATACAGTATTACAATACTCCGCTTGCAAAATGATATTCTGTTAATGGTGCCATTTATCTTAGACGATATTAATCTGTATGATTAATTTAACGCCAACCTTTACAAATTTAGCTGTAGAGCTTCTAGAAGCAAATGCAAATTCGCATTTATTTAATGTCCGTACAAGTCGGCTCTAATTGAAGACGTCCTTGGCGTTCGTTGTATGTTTACAGTAAATTCCAAGCAAAGTTGAGCCAATATTGCACGGAATCGTTAAGGGATTTCCTGTGCCGTGTTAAACGAGCTTTATTGGGCGTGTGGCGTCGCAAGCAGTCGCGCCGAGGTTAGTAAATTGAACTGACATGCAGCAGTTGACTGACGCGGCTTGAACCTTCCATCTAAATAAATCACTGAGCTCGCACTGTAATAGAATTACACAGTACTCGAGTTTCAAAGGGAGAAAAATCCCTTGATGTTAACGTTTTCATTAAACATTTTGTGTGAAACGGACATTTGCAAGTTTTTGACAGGTTAATAAAAACATCTCTGCGGTGAACAAAGTTTGTTGAAGTGGATATAAAGCTTTGTAAATCGTTAATCATAATTGTTACATACAGGGCGGCGTAATATGAACAACAAAGATATAGTTAGAAAACATAAAACGTTTTTGTTTGCATTAACTTCGACGGACATCATGTCACTTATTGAAGGGGCAATGACCTTTGCGATTTAGCTTATTGTTTTTCCGTCACCTTTTACGGTTTGCTAAATACCGCTTTTGTTGTTTATTAATAGAAAAAAATATGTTTTGTAGACAATGAGATAATTAAGGCTATTCAGACTTGCCTTTTGAGCTTACTTGTATCAACTTTGACGTTTGTGAATGCTTCGTTATAAACGAGCGAACACCTTCCTTTTATAGCTGTACAGTTGAATACAAAAGAAAATTTAACAACTTGACGTAGAGTAAATTTGTTCTTTTTAAGGTCGTTATGTGAACTCTAAATATTAAAAAAAGATCAGCTTATGAACTATGAGGAAACTAAAAGATAATTCTTAAGTCGAAAATCGTATCTACCTGTCGAATTGAAGTTCAGAATTATAGAATCAAATTATAAATGGATAGGGCAAACAACGCCAACGTCACGACGGCAATTATTTCAATTTTTTTGTGCAATTCATACCTGCCGGCTTGTGTTTATGGCGACGCTTAGTTGAGTGGAATGATTGTGTAAAACTGTTGGACGGGCTCCAACGAGTGCATGAGAAACAAACGGAACAAATAAAGTCAAATGAGTAAATATACTAGGCTTCAGTGAAGAGGAAATCAAATTATTTTATTCGACTTTGGAGAGGAGCCACGGATTCAGATTCAGAAGTAGAGTAGGGTTCATTACGTTGGTCTTATACATTTACAGTATCGGAAATTGTCTTTTTGTATTTGATTTAAGGTGTAAAATAACTATCGAACAAGAAGAGTTGCCTTTTAAATGCGATTTATGGGTAATCAATATCTATATTATTAACTATATTTTCAAAAAATAATTAAAAATCAATGTTAGTTCATCATGAGAATCAAATGACTCATGCTGTCGGCATATCCATATTGTCTTCTGTGTCATCGTTTGCATAACCTATAATTGTAGCTATATCTTATCGGTTTGTATGTTCTGACTATCGTTTTGTTCAAACAAATTAAAAGTTTCTAGTGTGTCCCTAAGTAGTAATTAAACTAGGAATTAAAGAATAATATAAACAAAATGATAACAATAATCGTCGTGTTTTGTTCCGTTCTCAAAGCAATGCCGGTACTAGTATGTTTAAACTTTAAATGAATATTTCTAAATACAGGGTCTAAGTCTAACCTACCTGCATACCAAA
>DWAJ01003422.1:0-14846 GCA_018238005.1 Eurema mandarina
AGGCCACTTACCTACTATAAATCATTTTAAAACAATTCATAAGTTACACTTCATTTACTTCGTCAAATCTCCGACAAGTTGTAACTAGGAAACCAATTTGATTGGCCGTTTGCGGCGCGATATGAACAATGCGCTCTCATTTGCTAAGGGAGTGATCCCAGAAAGGAACGGCAGTGTTTTATAAGCGCTGCTTGGTTTCGTTCTCGATAGAACAGACGAAATATGAGTGAGTTCATAAAAGTACCGTCTGTCAGGAAAGGGTTAAGCTTTACGTGTCTCGTATCAAGAGGTCTAAATAAATAACTATGTATCTACAAATCATATAAAATAGGTATTACTAATAAAATCTAACATGAACAACTCCCAAGAGCCGTTTAGTCACAACCGTTAAATATTTCACTAGTTCCAATCTTGAAAGTTCAATATATTTATACCGAGACGCACATCTCGGGTTATTTTTAGACAGTTCTCAATTAGATTCAATTCAACACAACTGAACATTGTCACATGTACAATTATGTTATTTAACAGCGTAGAATAATAACACATAGAACTGCAATATGAGCACGCAAAATGAAGTCATTTCGAAGTAGTCAATTTTGTCTACTTGCATAGAACGTCGCATCTAAATACGTACGTTTTTCATAAATATCAGTTTTTCCACATATATAGAGTATAATTTTTAGCAGCAACATTATCGGTAGACTTGTGTACGAGTCACTGAGTATAAGAACGTGTTTTTTCACTTACTTATCGTTTTGGCTTCACTTACAGCAGAGCAAATATTAAAAGATTATTAGTCTATGCGTTATACGGCTATGTTTAAGAGTAAGTCGCGACTCCCGTCTCGCCGCGGCCGCTGTAAGTCGTTCCAGTGAAATCGCGTTATTTAGAATTAGCTGTAATTGATCTTTATTGGCTAGCGGCTATTGAACGATGAATATAAGTGATGAAGCGGAGGTTTAATTGCTATTGTCCTGGGATTAAATGTAACAACAGTTATCGATAACAGTACATACGAATAAAGATTGATTGAGGACTCGTTAAATGATTGAAAATGGTTCAGAGCTCGCTCTTATATTCGAAATATATATTAATTATTAGATTTCTAACTAAATCATTACTTTTATCGTCTATTATGGTCAAAATTAAAAGGCATCGAGCAACGTATCCCAAACTATATCGTCCTATATCTTTTATAGATTATTGTGCTAAATAAGGTACTTCCGCAGTGATGCGGTCATTTAATAATAATTGAACAAGTCAAGCTAAGGTTGGCATGTAGACTAGTATTCAGGTCAGCCGATTTAGGGCTTTGCTTGTAAAAATATGGAGATATGCGGTTGAAATGTTATCCGATTGAGATAACAGCCTCAAGATGGACTTGTGCTACGTATCTTACACTTTATGGTCAATATAGTTTCCTATAATCGTCATAACCTGTGCTGTCCTTGCTTCCAGTTTGACTTATACGTTTGTGTCTTTAATTGCATTAGATATTGTAATAATATTCAAAAGGTAATTTAGATTAAGACGTGAACAGCTTTTAGGCTTACTTGTCAACCATAATATACCATAATAACTTAATTTTTTATTATAAATAAGTTTCAAGTGAACTTTCTTAACAATATAATTATAAAAATCAACCTTTTGCATGTAGCCCATCGGAATTACAGACCTTTGGGTGTTACTTATGTCACGAAGTACAGTTCTTCGTAAATACTTAATAAGTTAACATTCTGTTATATACTCATTAAGCGCACAGCGTGAGACTTTCAGTGCCATGTCACGTATAATAAGGGCACTGTTGATCAACGCGGTACACGTTGATCATTGAAATCTACCAGATACGACTGACATTGAGGGTGCGATATGAATCTGACGTTCGTTTTAATCAGATCACTCTCGGCACGTCAAAACAATAATTATGACAGTTGACTGATCGTTGACACATTTGGCTGAATGTTCGAGTAAGTAGGAGTAATTACGATGTTCGATTAGTAGGTATTGAAGGATAGAGCGTCTATATATGTAGCCCAGTAACTAGAGGTAGATTCAGTTTGAATATTAGATTGGCGTCATATATAACTAGATGTCATTGATTGCAAACATTCTGTGTTGATCTTTGTGTGTATTTTGGTTCGTGAAAACTTTGAAGATATATGAAGTATAATATTGGTTACCTACTAGTTATAAACATAGAGGAACACTGTCCATCATATGTAAAGAAGTCAAGTTTTAATTTGCCAAAAGAATCCTCACTTACAATGACAAGGCGGCAACCGTTAAAGGCATATTTGATACAAAAAGTATGTAATTTATGTCAAAAAATAAGGAAAAAAAGTTTTTAATGTACCTAGTATACGGCCGTGTTGAAGGGTTGATTGACAGTTTAGGGACAAACTTCTGACAGCGTTACAGGTAATTGTACAATTTAGCCAATTGCTGTGAGAGCTATGTTCTTACACGTCCGTTTAAAATATTTATCGTGGGATACTTTTACTCATAAACATTCTACCTATCATTCTATATTTATTTGATAATTAATAGTTTCTATTTTTTGATTACTGCTTGTTGGTGTCAATTATTATATAAATAAATAAATTATACTTCAATTTGTTACAATTTCATACAATTAGGGCAACATTTCATATTTTTGTTTAAATTGATATACAACACTAAAAACTAAGACGTTTTAAACATTTAATTAATAAAACATCGAACATACAAAAATTTTAACAATGATTCAGATTATAATTACCGATACGAGTTTATGAAAGGACTGTAATCAGAGAAATTCGAAGGGCATACGTATTTCTGATAAATTTACGACGTGTGGCATTTTGGCCGCATAGCTGGTAATTTTGTAAATGACAGGTTTTTTTATAGACTACGACACCAGTAGCGATGCCGCGTATTGTAACGAGGTTCGTGTATAAATGATTTAAATCATCAAAAAATAAGAAATATTTATTTTGAATTCGACATAATGCCGCGTTATTGATGTGACTTTTTACCTTGGGAATGAATAATTGCGAACCGATGTAAGGTTTTACTGTGAATTTAATGTCTAATACAACATTGTTAACCGCAAAGAAAATTGAGTGAAGGTTTGTTACTTATTTTATAGCTTGAACTAGCTGTTGCCCGCGACTCCGTCCGCGTGTACTTTCATATAAATAAGTTCACTAAGGTTCCTACAGGCCAAATTTCAAGCGTCTAACTTAAGCGGTTTAAATTTTTATACAAAAGGATTTTCCCGCTAATTCCCCTTCCCGGGGGAATTTCGGGAAATCTTTTCTTAGCGGATGCTTACGTCATAACATCTACCTGCACTGCAAATTTCAGCCCGATACGTCCAGTGGTTTGGGCTGTGCGTTGATAGATCACGTCAGTCAGTCACCTTTGAATTATATAGATATAGTTATAGGTCAAAATCGATACCTTATAATATTAATAAAAAGTTTCTATACAACTTAAAAACTTCGAACCTTAATTGAACTATCGTGGTGTGGATTGCCAACGAGAAAAAACGATAAATATATAAGTGCGTAATAGGTATATTGTCTATTTCGTATTTCTATATTCACCTAACTACCTTTATATACAAAGATTAAAGTCGAGTACGTCTTGAAAACTGGCTAAGAGCGAGCGAAGCGCACTAAGGGTATCATATCATAATTTTTTAAAATTAATCTTATCCTCAATTCGAAATTATTTACATTTCACTCATCTACCGGTTGTCGCTATCAACCATTATAGCAGCAACAAATATATGCCATCTGTGAGAAGTCAACTTTCAACTATATATCACGTTTCATGAGCTACAGACAGCCTGGTAACATACGAAAGAAGGAACGAACAGATTCCTAATAAAAGGTTCCCGTTTATACCCCCTGGGAACCTGTACAGAACCCAAATACGCAAAGTCGGTCAGCAAGACATACGCACGCCACATAAACAATTATTTATCAAAAACTCATTATACGTACTCTTTAAACAACGAAAGGTTAAAGCTGTTACCGGCACGCTTATCGCCACCGTTCCGATGCTCTGAAATGTAAGGTTTTAAACCGGTGGTTCTTAACCTTTTAGACATGAGGGACCATTTGTTAAAATTTCTCTTTTGTCACGGACCACCTATTTGCTTTATGAGTATACCTACATTATCTGACTGTCAATAAATAAAGGCTCGTGCTATGTATCTATAAAAATGCATAAAATTATTAATTTTTTTTATTATTTATTGTAAATGGGCATTATACATATTTATAAATGTTAATAGATTTTTGTGATTGCGTACTCTTTACTAATTTATAAATTATTGCTTCTTATTCACCGGTTAAGAACCACTGCTTTAAACCAATTATCGTTATTTAAGCTATCGCGAGTGATAGCTTATATGGTAACGGTATGATAAAAGGAATATGGAATTATATAGTTATAGTACCTAAAGAAGGTATTGCGTTTAAATTTGACTTCAATATTAAGAATTAACTAAATTATTAAAGAGTTTGTTTAGTAAATGGAGTTTCTATTATAGGCAGTACTAGTATCTACTATATAAAGAGCTTTTAATAATTGTGTATTTATGGCGATATAACTTTTAGTTTTCGACGACTATTCAATTATTAAAATGTAATTTTCAACGTCATATTATTTTATATAATGTTATATATTAATTTATTGTATACTAGCTGTTGCCCGTGACTCCGTCCGCGTTAACTTTCACAAAAAATTTATTCACCTGGAAACTGGATAAAAAGTATCATATGTCCTTCTCCTGATTCTAAACTAAATCCCCACCATTTTTCAGCCAAATCAGTTGAGCCGTTATCGTCTTATAAATGGTATAACTAACACGACTTTCTTTTATATATATAGATTAATTTAACCGAAAAATAAAGAATACAAAAAAACCCGCTTAAGAATTTGTCATGTCATTGCATGATGCATCCCATAAACGTTTTCTATAAAGTTAAAAAATCATCACGTCCATCTGCAATGATGTGGAAACAAGGCCAAACAACAAACGCATTTTCAAATTATAAGGTTAAAAAATAAGGAAATGTATTAAACAGCGACAAAGGAAAAATATGTTTAGCAAAAAGTTCTAGTCAAAGTACCTACCTATATATACCTAGTTATTTTATTTTATTTATTAAAACTTTGTTACATATAAGAAAACAAAATTAATTAGAGTCTTAATCTATTATTAGTAACTGGCGGCCTAATCACTAGGATGTGATTTCTTCCAGGCAACCATTATTTATAGCATTGTATCGAAAATATCATTTATTATAATATTTCGTAAATTTCTTATTGTAAATATATATTCCATACAATCTTCAAAATATAATCATTGTCTCAAATACATATAAGACTTAAAATGAATCATGTTCGTCACCAATAAAATGTTTAAAAACAATAAAATGACGTTATACTTCTATCAGTTAGCAAGGAGCGGGTAATTGAAACCGCGTGACAGGCCGACCGTACTGCTACGTATAATTATATCCTATTCACATATTACACACGATAAACAAGGCGTTGGTTAATAGTTGTATGTTAATAATGTTAATGTACACTGATTTCTTAGATAAACGGTCGAATCCGCACGATTTCTTTGATAAAGCTCGTTCGCCTTTGAATGCGTCAACTTGTTATAAACTTGTTTTATGAAAATACAAATACCTACTTAATTTTTAATAATCATTATTATTTAAATTTATTGCCATTTTAAGTTAATTGACAACGCTTTTAGTAATATAAATTAAGAAACTATATATTTTATTTATACATTATATAAAAATACACAATATGTATATTATTCAATTCGACTCGTATCCGTAGCCCAATATTTTATATTCTCTGCAAGAGACGCGCCCCGAACGTTCGAAATTTGAATTTGATTCTGCATTATTCTAATAGATTGTTATGACTCAAATCTCAATATGGCTAACACTACTTCTAACGTATACTTAATTTTACAAATTGATTGAAAAGAAGACGTTTTTAGAAGCATTGAATACATTTACGTCATTGTAAGTCAGTATTGTATAGATATTAATACTACATATAATTCAAGCTTGACAACGGACAAAGGTGATAATTTGTGCCATAAAATAAACAAGACAAACCCATTATTTTCTAATGAGTGACAATCTGAAGTCAATAACAACAATACAGGTATGTAATCAACGGTAATGTCTTTATTTTTTTCATTATTAACTAGTCGCGCCCCGCGATTTATCACGCATTTTTGCATGTATATACATAATCCTTCTTCTTATATATCCTCTATCTAATATAAAAATCGGTTGCATAGTTTTTAAGATTTAAGCATACATGGGGATGGATAGAAGAAAGCGACATTGTTTTTCACTATGTTTAAGTTTACATTGTGTATCCTCTCGGGCACCATATGCCATACTCAAAACATTTATATGGTGCCTGTGTGGCATCATCCGCACGGAATCAATTAATAGCTGTTTTCTATTAATTATTGGTTTCATAAAACCTTTTATATAAGTACATAATACTATCAAATGTTATACATAATATTGACCTCAAAAATATGTATATCTAAACATATTCATTGCGTTTAAAAATTTATATCAATTTAATGCAGCTGCAATATAAACTAGGGCACGTCATTAAATTACTAAAGTGTGTTACGAGCTGAGTATAATTTCATATACCTATAAATAACATTTTTTGCATCGTTCAATGCGAAATGCAATTTCAATATCAAACCAAGTTTCTTTACTGTTTACACTAAACGCGGTTAGTTGAAGAGAAAAATTGTATTTTGGTTACTGGTAGATTGTGTATTGATTCTACGTTTAGATAATAACAAAAAGCTTCTAATAATTTACTTTTTTTTAATTAAAGAAAACAGCATTATGTTGACCTTTAACGTAATAATATAAATCCTACTAATGTTCTACAATGCTACTGAAGAATATATAAGTACCTAATAAGTTTCAAAAACCTTTTTTAAATTTTATCTTGTTTTATCATCACAATTTCCTCTTTTCTCCGAGATAAAAATCTCTTATCAACGAAAGCATTTATACCTGGTAGGACGAGTATTCAAATTAACCGTTGCTTAAAAGTTAATATAATATCTTCATTAAACTATAAAATAAATAATTTTAATTCGCGCAACATGTTTTAATATTCCCTGAAGAGGCCATCACTATAAATTTCAGTCGAGTTCTGGCGTTAATGGCGAAAATCTCGCAAAGCGTAAAGATTACTTACGAGATAACATGCATAACACTTGTAAATTACGTTTAATATCTTCATTTCTTTGCTGCAGTTAAAGCGTCAATCATTTATTATTATGACAGGAAAATCTTTGGGGAAGCTTTTACCATTTCTATTTAAGTATTAAACGATGCTATTTAATTGAATAAGATTGCTTTTAATATAAACATAAGCTGGGCATGTGTATAGGTATACATGATATCAAAATGGCTTAATTTAGAAGTAAACGTATATAGAAAATTCAAATAACTCACCGATAGAAACTAAATATAAAGGTGATAATATCACACACAGTTAACTCCACAAACTATTTAGAACTATCAGATTCGGTTATCTTTATCAAAATTACCAAACGGTTGCGTTAAAAGCGAGCGCACGTGACGCGGGCGTCAGACCAATAAATTTATATCGAACTGATGACAATCGCTATGTCTTTACTAGTTCCAACCACTTGAGATATTGTGATACTAGACCGTCGGTAGCTCCTAACTCCTAAGTGATAGGGTTGACAGATTGACTTTTCAAATATACCGTCAAATACTGACATTATGTTAGTTTTTTTTAATTCTCACATACCAGCTCTGTGGTAGTTTTTTATAACAAAACTTTTTCGAATACGTTTTCGTTGGTCTCGATATTTGAAAAATTTTATGTTTATAAAAAGTGTATGTAATTAATTCATAATTGGACGTATGCAAGAATGTAGGTAGCAACACTGAATTGAATGAACAATTTGGAATTTTACTTTGAAGATTAATATGAAAATTTTAAAAATTGAATTTAAGAATTAAAGAGACGAAATTGTCATAGTACGTACCTAATTCCTGGGAATCATACAAGTTAAAAAGACGTAAGTTATAATAAAATATAAATATGTCCCTTAAAATAAAATCTAATAATTGCTATAATAGTTAATAACCCTAGTTATAAATTTGTAAATTGACAGACGTTTGCGTAAAACATAAAATTATGGAGCTATATTAATATTATTATCTTAATAAGCGACATTTACAGGAAAAAGAGGTTAAAATATATAGGTATGCTATATATACATTCGAATTGTATCTTAATATGATATCTGCTTGACTGACATTAGATTTTATCATGTTTAAAACAACAATGTGAACATAAGTTAGTTGAAAATTTTCCATATTACATAAAAAATATTGTATATTTATAGGCCTTTTTAATCTCAATATCTCATATCTAGAAACTTGTATCATATCAGCATATACTAGTGTATTTTAAACAAGATCTATATCTTCCTTAAAATAATTTTCGTGCGTGTTCACGACGGGCAGATTTAAACTACGAATAATAAAATTTTATGGTACAGCGCCATCTCGCGT
Source organism: Eurema mandarina (assembly GCA_018238005.1). NCBI lineage: Eukaryota > Metazoa > Arthropoda > Insecta > Lepidoptera > Pieridae > Eurema > Eurema mandarina. The sequence continues at coordinate 8,622 of DWAJ01003422.1, forward strand.
CGAATAGCGGAACTAGAAAATCATACTTGAATAGCTCCTTGTTCAGTTTTTCATTGTCTATCATAGATGGCACTTTTCTCAAAAATGTCTTCTGGTTCTATTTATATTATATTTTGTTATGATGGAAATTATACAAAATAATAAGAGTAGAGTAAGGGATTATTTGGCATATTTAGCCCACCTTGCTGATAGACGACATCGCACAGGAGATTTTTTTGTAGACATACATGATACAATATGTATAATATAATACTCACTATAAAATTCTAAAGCGCATACAAATGTAGTGATTATGGCCATTCTGGTTTATCAGCGTGTTATGTAGTTATTTATGTTTTATATCGTTAATCAATGTGGAAACAATTTCCGCGTCTAATTTTAGAACTAAACAGTAGATAATGGTTCGTCACGCATTCTATAAATGCTCGAACACGCGTGTCTTTATACAAGCTCTATCTTTACTCAATATATAAAGCTGAAGAGTTTGTTTGTTTGTTTGTTTGTTTGAACGCGCTAATCTCAGGAACTACTAGTTCGAATTGAAAAATTCTTTTTTTATTGAAAAGAATTGTAATAATACACTTTATTCGCCCTTAAAATAATATAGGTTTAAATATTCTATAGATAATTATAAGTCACTTACAGTTAAAGCTATATATTTGCCTATAAATATAAAATGTCTTATAACAATAATATAAATGAACTATGAACAGCTATTTTTAGTTCTTCCTTGTTTGATAGTAACTTGATTTTAATGACCAAAATATCCTTATATTGCTGAATAAATAATAACATGTTATACAACGAGTCATTAGCTTTAAATAGTTTTGTATAGGTAATTAAAATAGCAATACATATTTTATAGTGTGTCTATGTACTACAGTCGATAAAAGAAAGTCGATAATAGGATTATAGTCAAAAGATAACAAATTATTCAATTATTCAAAATTTCGTATGACATTTTTAAAATAACACAATACAGAGTAAACTAATTAAACCAACGAAAAATTATAGTGTGCAGATGTAATATATAAATTCCATAAACTTTATTTTTGATGTCAATTATAACTCATAAGTAACATGGATGTGACGAGATTTTAAATTTGACCTACATTACGTTTTAACTATCTATAGGTTGAGGTGTATAGGATGTAGACATTACAAATTCTAGACAAGGCTTTTTATTGAGCTCTTAAATCTAAACTGAATTGATGCTATCGTAATACCCGTGGAACTTGTCCTTAATCAAAAATGTTTAAAATCTCTGTAGTTCTTTAGTCGAGCGTAACACATCTGGTCTTTAACAAAAACCCTGTTATTTCTCTTGCAATATTAAATTACATTACGAATGTATATTTTTTTATCGTTCACAGTTAAATTAACATCAAACTAATAATCCAAATTAACTTCAATGTAAAGAAACCAAAAATTACTATAGGTATTTTTAAATCATATTTTTTTCTTCGTATTAAAAATACTCCTATGTATAGTACGCGTCATTTATGTTTCGCGATTGACGAGAATAGCTGCGCATCAATGGTAGAATCGCGCTCGTAATTCACGTATTGGTGCGAGAAAGACAACACGACTGGGACAACCAATCAACGCTCGCGCACTCGACGACCACGCGCCCCGCGCGCCGTACCGCTACCTCGATACCTTATTTTTGATTTCTGCGCAGGTTTCGTTCAGCGCTAAAGATTCGTGACGCGTACTATACCAATATAAAATTTTTAAGATCGAACTGCCCACGTCATTTTAAAGACTCTATTTACTTCTCTTCTGTCTACGTTTAGAAATAAATATTTCTAGATGTATTACGTATTATTATATTTATAGTTTTAAGATAATTAAACATAAAAGTAAAACAACGAAACATCGTGGAAACATCTATTTAAATTAATTAACGTACATACTACATCTTCAGGATGACAGAAAACGAGTTTCTTTATTCCGGTTCTGTGTTTTTCTTATAATGAGTATTGCGGTGCTATTTTACTATAGTTTTATATTATATTTTTATGACATACGTCACAAGAAGATTATCGTATTATATCTATCATATTTTTTTAATACTTGCTTTCGCTACTGACATACATTCGCGTAAACTCAACAATTTGGTAAATTCAAAGTCGCACGAGAATCTTTTCTTAAGGTTTCTTAATGTCATTTTTTTTACATATAGTTAAAGATTCAATATAATTCAAATAAACAATTTTACTTGTGACAATAGCACGAGGCAGTATACATAGTACTTTCAATTTAGAATTTTTTAAAGGTTAGCATAAGTTCCTGGTCAGATTCTTTTATAGCATTAGGTGACCTTGACTCTTTTTGTGTTATTACTAGTTGTTGCTCGCGACTTCGTCCCCGTCGGATCTATTTCTTTTATTATGTTATAGTGAATCAATCTTAGAAGATAGACATATACCGTCGCTTTTTTTTAGATCATTTAAAGAGGAATAATTCTTTTATACATATTATTTTTGTATCTTGAACCGTTTTAGCAGCGCACGCAAAGGAAGCCCTCAAAGATGAATAATTTTCCCCGTTTTTTCATATTTTCCATTATATCTTCGCTTCTATTAGTCGCAACCGGATGTTATGTAGCCTAGTCCTGAGATTAGCGCGTTCAAATAAACAAACATACTAACAAAAAAACATACTCTTCAGCTTTATATATTAGTATAGATTTAAAATTTATGTAAAATGTTCAAGGGATCGTATATTAAGCCGATGATAAATCCTACCTTTTTTTTAAGTTTTATATCAATACATAATTTGTTTTAAAGAAAAATAATTTAGAGCACCTTTCTCTAAACCGGTAAAAAGTAAAACACATAATTAGGTACTTTAAAAGCAGAGAATGCAGATCGCTCAATGTAGATGTTTTTTTCTTTAATAAGTTATAGGTGCAAAATATAGTTAGTAGTTTAAAAATGTCACTTTATCCATAAAAAATTGCTGCGAAATATGTAGCTTAGTTTTAAATTTAAATCTAAGCATACATAGGGACGAGTTTGTTTCATACCATGTAGGTAGTAACGTCTTTAAAGACTTTATTTTATCAATTCATCAATTAATTATATTATGTTACCTACTATTCTTTATAAGTGTACATTACATTGCTGACACAGAAACGCAATATAATAGGTGCTACATACATATAATATTCATCATAGCATTACAGAAAACATAGAATCCACACCCGACTTATTTGTAAACTTCATAGATAGTTAAATAGTCTTCGATTCATACATGGTTCAATCAATTATTATTTTATCTATTTTAAGAGAGATTTATTTCTTAGTAACTAGTGTATTCTGTCTATATTAGAGACGAGTAGACAAGTAGCTATAGCCGGGGACTACGAAACGTGATTTCGTTCGAACCGGTTCATGACATTCCTCAAAATAATGATAACGTTACACAAATTGTAATGCTTCGACACGCCAGATGACGCTATAATGAGATAACAAGCTGGTTTAAATAATATTAACATTTATCCTCATACATCACCCTAAATTTGTTGGATCGTACTTAATGATCAAAAAGTACTGCAAATTAGACCTCCAAGGTTATTTCCTATTTAGTAATATAATTGCTAAACGTCTTAAAATCTGAAATCAAATGAAACAATTTACTTATCGAAACATTTTATGCATTTCAAGCAATCTTAGTTATCTAAAAATAGATACTATCAGAAGCTATTGGGGAGATATAAATGTCAATCATTAATGTTTTTTGTCGTAATTTTCCTCAATAAAAATATAATTTGGTTGTATTTGGAAGTAAAAATAAATACCGATTTTGATTATTTTTGTTGGGTTACATTTGGCTCAGTCTAGAATAGGATTAGTATTTAAAAATAAGAAAAGCATTGAATCCAGTTTTACGATAATAAACGCTTAACTACTTTACAGCTATTTTCTATTAACGAGTTAGTATAATCTGAGAATGTAATGATGATTAAATAGAATTATTTTTTAGTTCTAGTACTAAGTATAACAATGTAATTATTAAAATCAGCTAAGTAATTTGCGCAAGGGTGGAACATACATAATACATGGACATGACAAAATAACTATCACAATTTACTTTGAATTTGACGGGTAAAAAGTGGTCTAAATTTTTTCTCCCATAGAGTATATCTATTTATGTCTTCATTATATTTCTATATATCATTTATGGCAATGAATAGTCCACTCTTGGACTATCTATTGTATGTGGTCTATTTTCGGTCACAGCGTCTGCAAAACATATGGCACGATCACAATAGATTTTTTGAGTACAAACGAACACATGTTACTTATGTTTAATTTTTATTAAACAGAACAATAAGAAGAGTAAGAGCATAATTTGTAAGGAAAGTGCTAAATCATTTAATATTTGATTATGTTATCCATTGATTTCAAGTGCATATACTTCATTTACAATTAGATACTTCTAATACTATCGTGTAAAATAAGTAACAAATATCCATACTTCCATACTGATATTATAAATGCGAAAGTAACTCTGACTGTCTGTATGTCTTTCCATCACGCTAAAACTACTGAACCGATTAGAACGATTACTTTTTCACTGGAGAAGAGGGTTAAAGGGGGATAGGGGGGGTCAAAGTTTATAAGAAAGTCCACGCGGACGAAGTCGCGGGCAGCAGCAAAACACAAATATTATTTGACTTTCTGATAGAGTCGTAATTTAAGTAAACCTACTTTTATATAGCAATATCTTATTTTCTTCTCTTTATTATTACAAAAAACACATTTTAAAATTCGACCCCATAGTTCCAGAGATAAGACGCGTTCTAAAATAATCTTCCGCTACCATAAGATTAGTTATTATATCCTGTATTAAAGACAATGTATTCTCGACTTCGTCTCACGCTGTAACAGTGTAAATGATCGTACGAGCATGAGTCCTCTTCCAACGGATACATGTCCATGTAAATGGTATGACTAAACAGTTCTATAAATAGCTACGCGGGAATGGTCAATCCGATAACTGGCTGAGTTTGACTCGACTTATTTACAGCACTTTAAATATAGAATGGAATGAAAATAACTTTTAGATTAAAACAGACCGGTTGTTATTTTATAACATGCATTGCGAGCGAATGCATATTGTATTGCATGTGAAAAAGTCGTAGGTAGTCATATATTTATTTTTAGTGATTGAATTTAATTACTATTTTTATTTACTTACAAAGTAATATACGAGTCAAAAGACAGTGTTCATAGCTAAATTATCACTTTATCTTTGGTTGTCATATAGGTATATTTTAATTCTTTTTTTATTTTGGTGTTGTACGTTAAAATGAATGGATCCCTAGAACCGATTGTAATAATTAGCTTAACAAAAAATACCCATACACTTTGTAAGAACTAACTCAAAAAAATAAATCAAAACAACTAAACCGCAAAACGACTAGTTTAACGTTTAAATTTAATATTTTCCTTTTAATCAAATTGTAAACAAATCGTTTTCCATTAAACTAATTATTTAATGAATTCTCTACGACCGACATTTTGTTCATGATTACGGCAATAGCTAAATGAATAATCTATCGTCTATCGTCAAGGTCTCACGATGCGAAATCTACTCGTGTTGAAAAGTTAGCACAGCTGATAGCAATTATTTCAACAATTATGTAAATATTTATGACAAATAGTATATTTATTCGTTAGCTAACAGACACGCTTATAAATATGACAACGGGCTAAAAGCTATGTGACATAGATTTGTTTGTGGCCTTCGAAAGCTGTTAAAATATTAACATATAACATGATTGAGCATTGTTTTTAACTTTAATACGCTAGTTTAAGAAATATGTTAGGACTAAAGCTATAAATAGGGTAAACTTATACATTTCATGTTGCTAATATTAGCATTCAGAACACTTTCGTATTAACCTCAGCGTAACAGAAAAATCGGGATTAAAAAAATTACATAATAAATTTTATTGTGCTCAAATTTATAAACTATTTCCTTTACTAACATTGTGGATATGTGTACGATCGATCTAAACCTACTTATTCCATTTTTAAAGAAAATCATCATAAGTACAGAAACGAGAAATATTCAAAATTTCCTGATGGATTTTGAGTCACTAAACCCTGTCCATCGAAATCATCAGTTTGAGTATGTCACTTGTTACGGGATAAGTGATAAGCGAGTGTTTTTATCAATAAGTACTTATTTCATGTTATTACGTACGTGACT